>JAIUZE010011036.1:0-75223 GCA_022085475.1 Heliosperma pusillum
ATTAGAGCAGCTGACAAAAGAGTATAACCCCACAATGAATCAGGTACAACCGTGTGACTCATCATGGATCGAACCATATCAAGTAATGTTCGATTTCTACGTTCGGACACACCATTCAATTGTGGTGTTCCAGGTGGAGTTAACTGTAGTACTACACCACAGTCTTTGAGGTGTTGATCAAACTCATTCGAAAGATATTCGCCACCACGATCTGAACGTAGTGCTTTAATCTTTCTATCCAGTTGGTTTTCAACCTTATTATGGAATTCTTTGAACTTGTCAAAGGACTCACTTTTATGCTTCATTAAGTAGACATATCCTTATCTACTCAAATCGTCCGTGAAAGTGATAAAATATCTATAGCCATCTCTAGCGTTGATTGACATAGGTCCACACACATCAGTATGTATGAGTCATAATAGGTCAGCAGCGCGCATTCCAACACCTTTGAAGGAAATTCGAGTCATTTTGCCTATGAGACATGATTCACACGTGCCAAAAGATTCATAGTCAAATGGGGAGATAGTCCCATTATCAATGAGCTTCTTCACGCGTTTTTCATTTATGCGTCCCATACGACAATGCCATAAATAGGTTTTATCTTTGTCACCAACCTTTGCTTTCTTACTACTCACATGCAATATATCTGTGGTTTGATCTAAAACATAAATCTCATTCATGGAAACTGCTTTACCATAAATCATTTCGTGTAAAGAGAAAATACAGCTATTATCCTTTATTACAAACGAAAAACCGTCCTTATCAAGTACGGAAACTGAAATAATGTTTTTAGATAAACTGGGTACATAGTAACAGTTATTCAGAAATAACTCAAATCCGCTCGGGAGTTGGATTACATATGTTCCCACTGAAACGGCAGCTACTCTTGCTCCATTCCCCACTCGCAGGTCCACATCACCCCTTGCGAGAGTTGTGATGTTTCTTAGGCCCTGCAAATGATTACACAGATGAGAACCACAACCAGTATCTAATACCCAAGTTCCGAAACTTGCATGGTTAATCTCAATCATATGAATAAAAGAAGACGACATACCAACAGGAGAGACGCGGCCTGCTTTTATGTCCTCACGGTACACGAGGCAGTTCCTCCTCCAATGCCCAAACTTGTGGCAATGGTGGCACTCCACGTTACCTTCATCGCTCTTTGTCTTGTCTTGTGAGCTACCGCTAGACTCACCAGGCCCACTCTTGCCTTGCCCTGGCTTTTTGAATTTCGGCTTTCGTACAGTTAGGTTAGCCTTAGCCTTGCCCATACCTTTGCCCTTGTTGGCAATCATGAGAACGTCCTGTTTCAGACTCCCACTCAATTTCAGATCACTCTTTGTCTGTACAAGGAGTGAGTGGAGTTGATGAAGACTCTTCTTCATATCATTCATATAGTAATTTGCCCTGAAAAGGGCAAAACCATCATGAAGTGAATGAAGAACGCGGTCTATGACGATCTTCTCATTGATTTTGCAACCAAGTGCCTCCAGTTTCTCGACATTCTCAATCATGTCAAGAATGTGTGGGCTAACTGCTTGGCCCCTCTGGAGTTTCGCTTCAAAGAAGCGACAGGTATGCTCATAGCTAACGATCCTCGAAGCTTTCGAGAACTCGTTAGAGAGCGTGGTGAAAAACTTGTTTGCACCTTGGGCAATGAATCGCCTTTGCAAATTTGATTCCATTGAAAAGATGAGTACGTTCTTTATCGCACCCGCCTCCATTACAAAATCACTATAAGCAAGTGATTCATTGGCTCCTGCATTGGGGCCTGGGTTAGGCGGTAGTGGCTCAGTCAAGTACTTGAGCTTACCGTCAGCTATGGCAGCATTCCGTAATGAAGCCTCCCAGTCCGCAAAGTTGGACCCGTTATTCTTCAGCCGCGTGACTGATCATAGTGTCCATGAACATACTTATAGCCAGGGACTCACGTCCGAGCGGTGCACTTGGGCATTGAGTCATCAGTATGGCCACCATTGTGTTATCGCAATTAATCTGAATATATGACTGTGAAAAAGAAAATAAATATGATAAGTATTCATCGTTTTAAATTTTGAGTCTAATGGAAAAATTGTTTAATGCGATGACTCGTGCATTTATACAATGGACCTCCCTCAAGAATTATATAAATGATCCCAAGACTCAATTTCTGTAAATTGATAAGCCAACCTCTTGGCTAATTCTACTTTTAGAATTCCTGGTCGATAAATTTCTGTAAATTCTATCTTTAGTCCATCATAATCACGAGATATTACTCGTACTATAATGTTGAGATAAAATAGGTCAACACTCACTACTTACCCAACGTAGAAGGGGTCATATTATGACTTCCGACAAAGAAGGGGCTCATAGTAGCTTTCCCTATAAAGACTAGTCTCAATTTTAATTTATAGGGGAAGGTCCCATCATCTTAACTTAAATTCATTTTAAGTGAACGAATGTCTAGCAACTCGAGAATGATTTAACTAAGGTGATGGCCCTAAAAGCGAGTGACATCTGTATGTCCATGATTAAAATATTCAATCTATATCAATCATTTTCATGCATATTTAGGTGGTTTGGTTTAGGCGGAATATGATGCAATTATATCTATCATGTGATGGAAAGTAAACGAGAATGAAAAACGTAAAGGAAAAACATGTCCTAGTGTGGCCTATCCTACCAAAAAGAATGAAATACAACTTGGAATCCAACTGCATGGTGAAAGTCCATAGACGTTAATTAGACTCTTCTAATTAGTTGTTAAATTACTTGTTAATTTAGTATTTAATGATCTATGTAACATGCATGCAAATATAAAGACATTTATATAAGAGAAGAAATTTTCCTCACATTGATATGGAAAATATAAGGGAACAACAAGAACTCCTTCTTTTTGTTCTTGAGCTACAAATATGGATGAACACAAACAATCTCCAAAGTAGAAGATCTCTTCTAAGTTGCACCAAGATGAACCCAAATAATCTACCCTTATTATTAACTAGATAATAAGATAGATATTATACTACTAATACTATGACTATATTACTACACTAGTAATACTTAGTAAATATTAGTATTTGAGAGTTTTTAGTGAGAGGAAGAATTTTAGAAAGAAGTATAACAATTGCACAAAATGAAGTAGTCTAAAATGAACAACAATTGTTCATTATAAAGGCCATTTGGCCGGACCATATTGTCCATAATTGGACTCTTATTTTGTTCAATTTGATCACATGCATTAGAGTGGAGTGTTGTAGAAAAGATGATGATTGTTTTCTACTTGTTATGTCACTTTCAAATGCTAACTAAAGAGTTACAACAAGAACAAAATCATCACCCTTGTAACTACATCATAACCGGCCACAATTGGTCTAGTTAGGTCCATTTTGATTTTTTGATATTTGTCTCACAAATACTTATTGATCATATGGTTAATTATCTTGTATAATTAAGTGTTAATTTGATCATATAACAATTATATGACTCAATTAAATAAATAATATGTACTTAACATTTTAAGTAATATTTCACCATTATATCAATATATAATGGGTCCCACAATGCTTAGTTAATTTATTTTACAACTCCTTGTAAATATAATTAACTAATTACCTCTATCTCAAACCTCAACTAATTTAGTAATTTAACGATTAATTACTAAGTTAAATCTTATTTAATCGTATTAAAATAAGATATAAATTTATTAGTCAATTATCGCATAATTGAAAAATAAGTTTATCTCGAATTTGGTTCTTAACTCAATTTCTAACAATTAACTTCTCGTACATCTCGAATATTGGTATGTATCTAATAACTGTATCGTATACAAAATAATTAGTCACTCAATTTGGATTTCATCCTTATGTGTGACCGAAAGGGATCCGTTGATTCACCGCCTGTCAAACGACAATAACGTCAACTCTAGGTCAGTCCAACCGTTCTTGATTTACGTAATCAACTGACTAATCATATATATAGTCAATACATTATCCCAATTATATTCCATAACAAGATTTATTATGTGGCGCACTATTGTGAAGGACACCTACTCCAACAATCTCCCACTTGTCTGACACAAGTGTGCGTCACCGATTCTCTTGTCTCTTTATCACATCTCCCACTCAACGCAAGGTGTCTTCAAGGTCGCACTTGCGATTGACAATATCTAGAGTGGTTTTCTCGATAGGGAGAGTAACTGTCTGACCGGAAAATCTACCATAGATCTCTTTCCGAGCATGGCCACGCATTTACAGTAACTACTCCTCGAGTGGCCTAAAGATGTTTTTACCCAACGTGGGTGGACAATTCCTGTTGATCCATCTACTCTGTATAATGCAGATCACCATGATCTAGAAGAAGTCCATCGGCCTCCTTTTACGGCACGACCTAGAACATCAACCAAAACCAATCGGAAACTGCACCGACTCAGATAGACGGTCGCCAGTCAAAAGAATCGACTTATAGGAATAAGATAGAAGACCCTGCCACTACCAGGCATCAAATAATTGATTTAAGGGTCTCTACAATGTCACTGTCCGACAGAGTGTCATACAGTCTGTCTATGTAAACGACCAGTCATCTCCATGACCCCATGGTGCGGAACCAACCATCGATCGACTTACAATCTAGTCATTTCGAGACGTCACCTCATTGAGTGACTAGGGACAAAATACTAAGTTCATCCTGTTCACTTGAATTGGGTTCAACCTTTCTTTCAACCAATTCGGATAAACAAAGTATTAAAATTTAGTCAAACTAAATAAAGGAGTTTTTAATGAAACTCTAACAATGAATGCGATTATCAAATATTTGGGAAAATTGATACGCTATCAATAATTTCATATCTTATAATCTTTAGCAATTCAGGTACATATTTCAATCCCCATTGAAATGACATGACTATCATGTTCAGCCTGCAAAAAGCATGGCTAATGGATTATCAATACTTGCATCTTTCCCATCGTTCTGATTGCTATTTCTCTTTGTCTACGTAATCTCATATTACATAAAACTTTCTGAGTACGTGTCTAGGTTTGAATCTAAACTTAGGACTCTTGGCCTAAAGGTAGCTCCCACTGTTTTACCAGTATAATGGGATAGGATATACAGCTATATGAACTATTTCTAGTCCCTCCAATACTGTCGAATCCAAGCTACTTTCATATGCATCATCATATGACGCAATGTACTCCATTTCCGTTGTCAAATCCGCAATGATAAACTGCCTGGAACACTTCCAGCGGATACATGACATTTCTAATTGAAAATGTCACTCCTACTTGGAACCTTTCCAATAGTATTTTCTGTTTGGAACTCTTCCAACAGATAAATCTTCTATAAAACACAGCCAGCTCGTGATTTCAAATCACTTTGATCAGTTTGGAAACTGAAGTCTGTGTAACCCTTACACTCAACTCATTTTAAACTCCAAACACATGGAACATATCTTTTAGTCCTTCGCAAGTACTAAGGATGTTCATTATGGCTATCAAGTGACTTTCACTTGGATTTGATTGCAAGGAATCTCCTACTCAAAGCATGCGAAATGTGGATTGATATACCTCACATAAGCGTTATGATTTATCCCCCGCACGTAAGCAAAGACTCAAGTTGATTTTTCAAACTTCTTGACCTAGTCAAAGAGCTATCATTATCAAGAATATTGACTCAATCTAATATCCTTTTAATTTTCTCTCCATAACCCAGATATCTAAAAGATGTATTCTACTTCTCCAAAATCTTCCATCATCTAAAATGATCAAAATGTCTCCACATATAAGACTGATGAAAACCATATTACTCCCACTAAACTTCATGTATAAACATAATTCCTCGAGATATCGAGTAATATTTTATGACATGATTGACACACTAATTCCAACTCTTTAGTGCTTACTTAAGACATCCTCTTAAGCTTGCAAATTAACTTAGGATAGTTAGGATCTACGAACCCACGGGTGAATATAAAATATACTACCTCTTCTAGAATCGTATTCAAGAAGGTGGTTCTTGAGATCTAGTTGGCATCATACTATTATGATATGCTGTAATCGCTAAGTATATTCGAATGGATCAAAGAATTAAGGTTGGTGCAAAACTCTTTGCCTACCAAGTTCTCTTTGAAAACATTTTAATGTTCATCCATGCAAATTTCGATCTTAAAAAATCAATTTACATTGAAGAGGTCGTACTTCTTCAAGTAAAATTTACCAGGTCACATACCTGACCATCATGCATGGAGTCCATTACAAATCGCATGACTCCAAGTCATAGCAAGAAGTTGGGATTAGAAACAGTCTTTTATAAGTCGCGGATTAGAATTCATCACTATTAAGGAGTGATAAAATTCAACCTGACCTCTTAGGTTCCGAAGAAACTACTACTGAACAAGCAATGAGGAAACTTTTTCCGGACCATATGCTCAGTTTGTGGCTCTTGAAACATTTTCTCCCACTCTGTCTTATCAAGAAATAATCGTATTTTTTTTTTTTAAGACAGCATCACGAGTCACAAACGATTTGTTCTCGTGGTAAATGTAGGATTATTGAGCACTTGTTTCATTCAAATAACTTATAAATTAGGTACGCTACCTACCCATATCGTATATGGAATGAATTCACACTGTTTTAAATGTGTTTTAATATAGTGGGAAAAGAAATAGCAGACAAAAATGTTAAGATCCCAAGGTTAATCAAATGGCTCATTTTGACTTGACAAATACAAAACCATATCGTATAAGGTTCTGTTTCTCTATACAACAACACCTTATCTAATAATGTGTGTTAGAGAAGTTAACTTGTGAAACCATTTCACAATACTTTCGGTGAAAATCAAAGTCAATACTTAGATATTTACAGTTACGAATTAATCGTAAGTCCTTGTCTAATACTCTTGGTGTTTAACTACTTCACATTGAAGCTCTTTGAACTTTTCAAAGATTTCTCATAGCACCTCATTAAGTAGAATCAAATATAATATCTACTTAAATCGTTGGTAAATAAAGTGAAATAGTCATAACCATCTCTGGTTGTGTTTATTATTGGACCATGCATATTCTAATGAAATAGGGCCAATAACTTACTAGTTCGATTTCCTTTTAAATAAAAAGGGGACAAATCATCTTGCTTTGAATACAAGATTCGCACGCACCATAAGATTCAAAATCAGATGGTTTAGGGATAGTTGTCAATACTAGCCTCTTAATGTGCTACACAATCCAGAATTAAGATTAGATTAGGGTCACCAATTTTGAGCCTTTTACAATCTATATGACAAGTGATTTCTAGTTTAGGTCAAGAATATAATTACCTTTGATTTGTATGGTTATAACCATGGACCAAATAAAGGCATAAAAAGATACAACGCTTGTTCCATTCACAAAAGTGAAACATTTGTGTCGTACACTAAAGTGGATACTATATTCTTTATTTAGAGGTCATAAAAATAATAACGTTTATTAAAGTATACCTCTAAATCCGAAACTAGATTGATCACATTATAACTTTTATATGTCTCTATAGAAATAAAACTACAATAGTTATATTTCCCTTGTAGGTCGACATTTAATCATGGTTAGTCGTCGTACGAATCATTATTATATGCATTGAATACATTGATGAAAACCATAATGGGTATCTAATACCCAAAATTTGCATTTAGCAAATAAATGTTGATCATATAGATATTATGGGTGAAAATAGTACACCCAATTTCTAACTCTTTAGAAAACTCGGGAAGATTCTTTTCTTGTGTCCTACACTGTTAAATAGAATCGTCAAAAGTTGGTTTCGACACCGTGCTTGGATTTTGACTTTACTATTCAAAATAGTCTTGCCTTTTTCCCTTGCCTTGTATCAAGGTCGAGCCAACCTACTCTTGAACCTCGTCTTAACAATTAAGAATATAAACATCATTCTTAGTGCTCCCACTCACTTTCATGAATATCTACTTAGATAAGTATATTAGAATTATTGTGAAGACTATTCTTCATCTCATTCAGGGTTTTACCTTCAAAAGGATAAACCTTTCATGAAGTGACTACGGTATTTGGTTATTCACGATTTTAAATAAATCGATTAACCTAGTCGTCCCAACTGATTTGGCCTCTTTTGAGGTAAGCCTCGATAAGGAGCATTATGACGACATACCAAAATACAAATATTTTCTTTGGAGCAAAAATTTGATGTACCATTGTTATAAGAAGGCGTCACAAAAAACGCTTTTGACTAAGTATTACGGGTAATAACGATAAAAATAACTAGGCCATACTAGGTACAAAATTTGCATAAATTATTAAATAAATGACATTCATTCATTCAACCATAAATAAAATAAATTTCTGCAAAATTCATGCCAAAAACGTCCTAAATTCATTCATGCTCATTGTAGCTCGATTTTTCCGGGATTTATTGATTTTTAACCATTAAAAATCACTATCAACATTTAAATCGCATTTAAATTCAAACTAATTAACTAAACTGTTTTAGAACTCAAAATTAGTCACTACTAATTTTTTTGGTCATTAATTAGATCGATTTGATTTCATTTGCTAAATTTTACGGTTTAATCATAACAATTATGAAATAAAACAAAAATAAAATATAAACATCATAAAATTTGAAACCAAAAATTTTGTACATTCTGGAACAATTCCGGGAACTATAAAAATAAAAAACATTTGCTCAAAAAATTGAAATTAATTTTATGAACAAATAGCTTTGTATTTAATGGTTTTTATCAAATAAAAACATTAGATATAGTAAAACAGTGAAACAAATTATGAAATTTCACCAAGAGTGTCAACATCAAAATGTAAAATGTAAAAAAAAATTTCAAGACCAGAAATGGACGTTTTAACTTTATGAACATTATAATCTTATATTATCGACTTTTATCGTATAAAAATCAATGAACATGCAATACATAAGTAAAAGTCACTAAATTTTACATACAATATTTAAGACATGCATGTGAGATCATATTAAAATTTCATGGCCAGAATCAACATGCAACTATTTTTAGTTAACTTTTAACTCATAAAATTCATGTTAACTCGGTTTAAACGCCAAAAATGCTACAAGCTACAAGCTAGCTCTGATACCACATGAAATTCCATAGACCTTAATTAGACTCTTCTAATTATTTGTTAAATTACTTGTTAATTTAGTATTTAATGATCTATTTAACATGCATGCAAATATAAAGACATTTATATAAGAGAAGAAATTTTCCTCACATTGATATGGAAAATATAAGGGCACAACAAGAACTCCTTCTTTTTGTTCTTGAGCTACAAATATGGATGAACACAAACAATCTCCAAAGTAGAAGATCTCCTCTAAGTTGCACCAAGATAAACCCAAATAATCTACCCTTATTATTAACTAGATAATAAGATAGATATTATACTACTAATGTTATGACTATATTACTACACTAGTAATACTTAGTAAATATTAGTGTTTGAGAGGTTTTAGTGAGAGGAAGAATTTTAGAGAGAAGTATAAAATTTGCACAAAATGAAGTAATGGAAAAATGAACAACATTTGTTCATTATAAAAGCCATTTGGCCGGACCACATGTTCCAAAATTGGACTCTTATTTTGTTCAATTTGATCACATGCATTAGAGTGGAGTGTTGTAGTATAAGTGATGATTGTTTTCTACTTGTTATGTCACTTTCAATTAGTAACTAAAGAGTATAAATAAGAACAACAATCATCACCATGTAACTACTAACATAACCGGCCATTATGGCCTAGTTTGATCCATTTTGATTTTTGATATTTGTCTCACAAATACTTATTGATCATATGGTTAATTATCTTGTATAATTAAGTGTTAATTTGATCATATAACAATTATATGACTCAATTAAATAAATAATATGTACTTAACATTTTAAAGTAATATTTTACCATTATATCAATATATAATGGGTCCACAATGCTTAGTTTAATTTATTTTACAACTCCTTGTAAATATAATTACTAATTACCTCTATCTCAAAACCTCAACTAATTTAGTAATTTAACGATTAATTACTAAGTTAAATCTTATTTAATCGTATTAAAATAAGATATAAATTTATTAGTCAATTATCGCATAATTGAAAAATAAGCTTAATCGAATTTGAGTTCTTAACTCAATTTCTAACAATTAACTCTCGTACATATCGAATATATGTAATGTACTAATTAACTGTATCGTATACAAATAATTAGTTACTATTTGGATTTCATCCTTTAGGTGTGACCGAAAGGGATCAGTTGATCACCGCCGTCAAACGACAATAACGTCAAACTCTAGTCAGCCAACCGTTATTGATTTACGTTAATCAACTGACTAATCATATATATAGTCAATAAATATCCCAATAATATTCCTTAATAAGATTTATTATGTGGCGCACTATTGTGGAGGACACCTACTCCAACACTTGGACCCCCGAAGCTTGACTTGATCACCCTTCTTGGTCCATGTAGCGGGAGTGAGCTCCAATGTCCATCTTTAGTCTTCTTTGAAATTACAATAAATAAAATTACATTGATCCTATTTATTACATTCTAATTTCAAAACCCAAAACTAAAAAAATGGAGATTCAAGATCTCAAAATACATCCAAGACTATGTTACCATCATTACGGTAACATAATCTACTAAGGCCACACTAAGTTACAACTGATTGTAAAAACGTTAAAATTCATTCAAACAATCCAAAAACATTATAAAGCATCAACTAAAATAAAACATGCAAGACATAATACATTTATTACGATGTTTTATTATCCAAACCACCCTATCAACATAGATTATAATTATGTGGTAATTCTGTAACTACCCACATTAATTACAACCTCGATTCATTTTACTGATAAAATGAACAATCCTAAACATTTCAAACTGCTTTAAAATGTAAGATATATAGCATATGTGAACTGTTTCACATTAATTATACACAATCCGAATAATGTACAATTAAAGGCCCAAAAACTTGAACACGAGAAAAAAACAGAATTTTTTTTTCAGCAGAAATTTTTCGGCAAAAATGGTCCTTATCGACATAATAGGGAAAAAATTAATATCCTTTCAAATGATAAACTCATTCAACATCATTTCCATTTTCATTTTAATCTAATCTTTATTAAATTAAAAAATCTACAAATCTATTGTATGTTATTTTAACAGATTAAACTAACAAAATAAATCTAAATGAAAACGAATACGAAAGGAAATACGATACTGTAAAGGAAATACGATATTTTTATGATTTTATCCCCTCATTTTAGCTCGATTTGATATGGTTTATCCACTTTAGGAAGTGGTTTTATGAGCTAATCCCTCCTTTGCAATATTTCTCGTGCTTTAATGTCATTTGTAGGAATTGAGTTGTTTCTACTTCAAATCCCGTCATTTAAAAGAAATATGAGCAAGGAGAAGCTAAGAAGGACAATTACGTGAGGTTAAGATGGCATGCTATAAAGATCTAGAGGTTCCGAGTCAAAGGGAACAAGTTTCAAGTAATTCCGAGCTCATATGCACAAGTTGCGACGGTTTTGCTATTCGTCGACGAAAGTCGTCTCAAACCTCATGCTCCGACCCTTAACCCTTGGGGACATTATCAGGCTCAAATAGGGGAGGAAATGAGGCCCAAGAGGTGTTAGTTACGTCCCCGTTCGAATCTAAAGTCAATGGAGTCAAGGTAGATCAAGTCACGTACCAAAGGAGATGAAACGAAAGTCAATTGACCAAGAGTGCAACTTCCCCGATCGGGGATCCATAAACCCGATCGGGTATGTCTGCTGATGAACGCTTCTTTGCTCTTCTTCTACCAAGCCTTAATGGAGTGCTTTATTAGGTTGTTTAGGGTATAAATTTGGACGAAACACAGCAGCCTCTCAACCCTATAAATAGCCTATGCATCACACACAATTAACATGTACAAAACACTTCTCTTCTTAGTTTAGTTTAGTTTCTTCTTTCTCTCATCTTTCTTAGTTTAGTTTAGTTTTAGTTTTCTCTAGTTTAGTTTAGTTCTAAGTTTTCTTCAATTGTATTATTCTACTTGTAATTGGAATTCTAGTTTCCGGGTTTGCATTTTCCTATTCAAGTTCCTATTTCATTTCAATCTTTGCTCATCCTTTCCGGTAATCCTTATTCTTGTTTTTACATTATAGTTTCATTTTCTTTTAGTATTTCCTTTATCATGTTTACCATTCTTAGTTTTATAATCTTAGTTTCCCTTTCATTGTTAATCATGCATAAGTAATCTTTGTTCTAGGGTGTAGGGTAGCCATGTAGGTTGATTAAAAGATGATAATTGGATAAAGAAATTGTGCCTTTAAAACGTTGTGTCTATGCATGTTTGGATTGTAATGATGGTTAACGATTTCTGGCCAAAATCATTGACTAGAATGGAATTCTTTTCCAAAGTAGAAATACGTGAATTGAATAGACAAAGCATGACATGGTGTAGATTAGACCTAGTAAATTGCCTAAAAGCCTGCTAGACCATCTAATCTATGATTGTAATGAACACATCATTCTTACGAACACACAATGAATTACTTGCATGTTCTAAATCCAATTCCATCAATATATTAATCTACATGTGTGAACCCCGATCCCTAGATTCTTTTCTTTATTGTATTGTTATCATTTTTATTATAGCATTTAGTAATTAGTGACAAACATTTGCCAATCGTACAAGGTAGAGCTCTAACCATAACTATTCACAAGTATCTCCCGTCTCCCCGAGATCGACCCCTTACTTCCCTAATTACATTAATTTGTTGTTAGCCTAGTCTGGGTAATTTATCTTTGATTAGGGTACGCGACAACCCTGTCAAACATTTATCATCCAAAGTTATAGGCTAAAGCTATAACTTTGAACTTAAAATCACTCGAATGGAATAGTTACCGAATGACGACCTATACTATCTAATCTTCACAAAGATCTTCAGTATACGGATCATCTCTTCATCTTGATCACAAAGACCCTCCATCTTGAGTCTTGTGTTATTTGAGGTAGATCTTGCTTGAAGCGTTTTTCTTTAAAGTTATGACTGAGTAGCTATAACTTCCATGTAAACTTCCAAAGTTATTCCTGAAGTTGTTATAACTTTGTCTCACAAGCTATGTCAAAGTTATGCCTGAAGTTCTCATAACTTTGATCTTTCTTCTCATAATTGTTGCTAGCTATAATAAGACTAAAGCACAGAATTACATGCATATGATATATCGAGTAAAGTACATTATCACGTAAACACATATCATTATCAAAACAATAAAATAGGTCCAATAACACATTATGATGGGCCTTTCACTGCTATGGATGAGAAGGTGGTAGCAAAAGGGGCTAAGCTTGGAGGAGGTGTCAAGAATAAGGCTAATGATGAGCCTGTGGTTGTTGATGTTGAAGCTGAGGTGCCCATGTCAAAGAGGAAAGAGCCCGAGATTCCTATTGAGATCAAAGTGCCATTTCCCCAAAGATTAGCCAAGCACAAGGAGGAGGCAAAGTATGGTAAGTTCCTTGACGTCGTGAAGAACTTAAATGTAACAGTCCCCTTTATTGAATTGGTTTCCCAAGTCCCTTCTTATTCCAAGTTTATGAAGGAAGTCCTCAAAAAGAAGAGATCCTTCAATGAGATTATGACCGTAGCTTTCACTGAAGAGTGTAGTGCACTCTTGCAAAATAACTCTCCACCAAAACTTAAGGACCCTGGTAGTTACTCCATCCCTTGCACTATAGGCACGTATACCATTGATAAGGCCCTTTGCGACCTAGGTGCTAGTGTAAGTGTCTTGCCCTTTTCTGTGTTTGAAAAACTTAACATGGGTGCTTTGAAATGCACTAATATTACTTTGCAAATGGCGGACCGTTCTCTAAAACAACCTATGGGTGTTTTAGAAGATGTGCCCATCAAAGTTGGTAAGTTTTTCATTCCCAGTGACTTTCTAGTATTTGACATGGCCGAGGACTCTCAAATCCAAATCATTTTGGGAAGACCCTTTTTGCACACCGCTGGTGCAGTTTTTGATGTCAAGAATGGGAAGTTGACATTAGAGATAGGAGATGACAAGGTGACATTTAGTAAAAATTCCACCGTTAGGAGTCCCGTGTTAGAAGACTCATGTTATGTGCTTGATGTTGATGTTGATGACTCTTCTATTGTTTCTTCTATGCCTCGATCCTTACTGACGGATCCGTTGGAGGCACATGTTAGTGTTGATTCTCTTGCAGGTGAGCATACTAAAAGCACTACTGCTAAAAGTGCTAGAAGGGGCTATTCCCGGAAAAGCTTTGCATGGATGGAGAATGTAAGGAACGCTATGATGATGAGCTCGGATGATAGTGAGCTTAGAGATAAAGGATGATCAAAGAAAGAAATGGAGTCTAGCAAGACTTTTAAATTGCGCTTCTCAGGAGGCAACCCGTGTTCCTTTTCTTTTTGCATTTTTATTTTTGTATTCCCTTTTTCATTGTTAGGATTTATTTTGCAGATGAAAGAGTTTTTGAAGAAAATCTATAAAGACCTTCCTTGTCAAGTCCAAAAGACTAGCTTGGGGGAGTCCGCGATGACTAGTAAGCTTCACTCTTCTTTCATTTTTCCTTTTTCCCCCTTTTCCCCATTAAGCATCTCATTGCATATTTTGTCTTTGTGCTCACATTGAGGACAATGTGATGTTTAGCTTGGGGGAGGGATTGCATTTTCCCATTTTGCATTTTAGTTGATCATTTTTTAAAATTTTTGAATAAGAGAAAAAATTAAAATTTTTGAACATAATTGAATGTTTTTTATGCTTTTGCTTGCTTGTTCACTATGCTTTCATGTTACATTTCCCAAACTTAGAGCTTTCAAAAGATAATGATTCAATATTTATTGAATTTTGCATACATGGGGAAATCTTGTACACAGTAGGCATGGAATGAATCTAGAGATGAGTACGCTTGATCTTGACATTTGGCAAGTTATATATATTGTAAGGTAGAACCTCCTTAGACTGGTACATCTATACCCAGTCTCATCTAGGTGTGTGTAGTTCTCCTTGTGATATGTGTCATGTCAAAACGCATAAGTATGGTTCTCATTTCATTCCTATAAGCATTGCATTCATGATTCACTAAGATTTGAAGCCTTTTTTCACTTTGAATTACACCTCAAAATTAGCCCCTTCATACAAATGCTTCACAAAATAATAACTACATATAAAAACTGCCTACCCTGTTGAGCTAGTAGCTAGACTATGGTGTATGGTTGCTCTTTTGAGAAGATTTTGTTCCTTGATGTCAAAGTGAATTTGGGAGAACGAAAATGTTCAAGAAGTGATGTTATGTTCAAAAGAAAAAAAGAAAAGAGAAAAAAAAAAAAAGAAAAAAAAAAAAAAAAAAAGAAAAAAAAAGAAAAAAAAAAGGAAGAAATAAAAGAAGAAGTTGTGAGTATCTCCTAAGAAATGTCAAGTCAATATTAAGAAGGCGTTTACCCTTGTGTTTCGTGTGTAATAAGCCAATTAGTTGCTTTTGGCTTCGTTATCCGTCTTCTGGGAAATTGATCGAAAGTTTGGATTGAGTATCCATTTATCATTGGTTAGTTGCTAGCTCGTTTAAAACTTCACATAACCATAACTGTTTGTCCACCTTTTACCCATCTCCCAAAGCCTTCTTCCTATTCTTCCGGCTTCTTTTCTGTGTGCATTGTGATCTTTGACTTGTAATTTGAATTGTTTACCATATTAGACTGCGGACACATTTTCATGAGTCGTAGATAGGTGGGTGTCTCAAAAACATTTACATATAAAGAAATCACCTTTTACATACAATGAGTGTTCGAGTTTGCCCTGAGAGTCCACCTGTCAAAAGATCATGCAAGAGCCGAAAATCTATAGTGAAATTGTTTGTGCTACGCCGTTATGTAAATCTCAGCCATGTTTATGTATCATTCTTGCCCACGTTGTTTTTGGGTTATGATTCATTATGTTTCCAAAAGCTTTATGTTTGTATTTGTTTCTTGATGGTGTAGTAGCCAATGCTCACTGATAAGTGAATATTTGTATGATTTTAACCCCTAATTTAGCTCGGTTTTGTATGTCATTTGTGCTTTGTTAAGCCATTTTATGAGATAATATCATCTTCTAGGTGAATTCCTATGTTCTAACCTGTTTTGTAGGGAAAGTGACGTTTCTACGCCCTTTTTCTATATTCCCGAGCATTTGCCTAGAACCCGACGATTTGAAGAAGCAAGCTTGACCATGTCGAAGGCATTTCAAGAAGGTTCACCGATTCAAAAGAAAGAAGAAGTAAAGACGATGTCGCAGTTGTCGGAAGATCAATCACTTAGGCGAAGAATTCATCGTTTTACATCAAACCCTATCAACAAACCCGACTCAAGAGGTCAAAGGGGATAATGGAAGTCAACTCATATGCAAGGGGAGATGAAACGAGAGTCAAAGCACAAAGATCACAACTTACCCGATCGGGTAAGTGGTGTACCCGATCGGGGATCTCTGCTGATCCGCACTTTTGCTTCGACTTCCTCCTTTTTGTCCTATGTGATCAATGCATGACCCCTCCCCCACGAAACCCTAATGCTATATAAAGAGCTTCAGCCACCACACTTCAACACATCTCTTCATACTTCACTTCTCTTCTCTTCTTACAATTCTCTTTAGATTAGAAAACCTAGATCAAGAGGAGAAAAACCTAGCCTCTCTTCTCTTGTCTAGATCATTTTCTTCTTCTTTTTATCTTTAGTTCTAGTTTATTTCTGTCTTTTCTACATCAAAACTTTAGCTTAGATCAATAAGAATTCATCTTTGTAATATATTTATTTGGTTCAAGTATTGTGATTCATGGAACGACTATTCTAAGCAAGGGATTTCTATTGTTGTCATCATTGTCGTTGTTGATCGTCATCTAGGTATTCCAATTTTATCTTTTGTTTAATGTCTTTATGTTTTCTATTTTGATTGTTATTTGCTTTACATGTTATCTTAGATTCATTTTAGTATCGTTATAATCGTCATTTCATTTCATTAGATTATCAATTTAGCGTCGTTATTATCGCCATATAAAGCGTCTTAAACTATTGTCAAAACCAAATAAACATGTCTATCCTAGTTTTTGTTATTAACTTCATCTTAGCTTTAAACATCGCCATGAATGATTAGTCACCTTTCTAGGGTGTAGGGTAGTCATGTTAGATTGATTAAAAGATGTTAATTGGATAAAAGAAATTGTGCTTTTAAAACATTGTGTCTATGCATGTTTGGACTATAACGATAGTTGACGATTCCTGATCAAAATCATTGACTAGTATGGAATTCTTTTCCAAGGTAGAGATACGAGAATTGAATAGACAAAGCATGACATGTTGGATTAAGACCTAGTAAATTGCCTAAAAGCCTGCTAGACCATCTGATCTATGATTGTAATGAACACATCATTCTTACGCACTCACAATGAATTATTTGCATGTTCTAAATCCAATTTCATCAATATGTTAATCTACATGTGTGAACCTACTTCCCTAGATGTTTTTCATCATTGTTAATTCATCACTTGCTTTATTGTTTTCATTTCCATTTGCTTTTATTTTGTTTTCGTTTATGCCTTTTATTAGTTTAGAAATTAAAATCCCAAAACCCAGATATTCGTTAGATAAGACCCAATTGCGAGACATTTCACATTCTATAGGAAACACCATCTCCCTGAGGATCGACCCCTACTTCCCTAATTACATTAATTTTTTATTAGCCTAGTCTGGGTAATTTATCTTTGTATCGGGCTTGCGACAGGCACGATCAAATTTTGGCGCCGTTGCCGGGGAGCACGGTTTTGTTTTCCTTTTTCTTGTGATTTTTATCGCAATTAGTTTTATCTAGTCTTTAGGAACCCAAATTCCTTTAGACCTCTCTTGATTTTTCATCTTAGCTTTTCAATCTTATGCCCAGATCTTCTAGACTAGGTACCCCTATCTCTTTAGACCCCGATCTAGAAAGTACTCTGCGTAGGAGACGAAAGCTATTCAACGAAATCTCAAAAGCTTCTGATACTTCAAGTTTAGACCATATTCGTGAGAAATACTCAGATATTTTATCTAATCTTGAAGGAGAAGAAGATCCATTCTCATCTCCATTCTCAAAATCCAATCAAACTTCAAACAACACTCCATCTTCATCTTCACAAAAGAAAATGGTTCGACTTTCAGACCATTCCAAACCAACTGCAGATACACTTCCAAGAGGTACTGCTAGACCCCAAATCATAGCCCAAAACTTTGAAATCAAACCTGCCTTCATTAGTTTAATAGAAAGAAGTCAATTTGGTGGCAATGCCACAGAAGATCCCAACCTTCATATTCAAAACTTATGTGACTATTGCTCCACAATTAGACAAAATGGAGTATCCCAAGAGCAGATTAGGGAAATGCTCTTTCCCTTCTCTTTAACAGGAAAGGCCAAACTCTGGATCAATAGCCTTGACCGAGTTGCCTTAAGAATAGCCGACTGGGATGGTCTAACTCTTGCTTTCTATCAAAAGTACTTCCCACCAGAACGAACCGCACTCTTACGGAGTCAAATCACTGGATTCCGTCAGAGAGGCGATGAAAGCCTTTATGAGGCCTGGGAAAGGTACAAAGAATTACAAAGAGAATGCCCTCATCATGGCCTTGATTCATGGTTCTTAGCTATCACCTTCTACAATTGTTGTTGTGGCGAATCGCGTCGTATCCTCGACTCCGCTAACAATGGTCGTTTCGATGAAATCGATGTAGAAATAGCTAGTGCAACTATCGAATCAATGGCAATTCACGACTCTCAGTATAGCAACTCATGTGCTATGCCGCTCAAAACCAAGCAAGAAGATTCAAGTAAAGTAGCACTCCTAGAAGCCCAATTAGCCCTTCTGCTGTGGGAAATAACTGTTTACATCCCCTTAAAATTTAGGATTATAACAAAATTATATAATATGAAATTGCAAGTCATAGATATGAAAACGATACAAATGTAGAGAAAATGAATTAAACCTTTGGTCCTTAGCAAAATCGGCCTAAGAACAGATAGCAAAATAGATATCCTCCTAATTGTCTCACCCAAGATAGATCGAGATATGCCCTTCTCCTTTGCTAGAAAGATCGATTCAAAGTTACTGTTAACGTTTTAGGTTTTTTGTGTTTAGTGTGTGATGGAGGCACAAGTTGAGAGAGTAAAAATTAGGTTAGAATTTTTCTCTTGTTTCTTTTGTTCTCACGGCAAGCATAGGGTTTTATGAGGAGTTTTGTCTCCTCAAAACCACTACCCATGGACCGAAAAACCCGAGTGTATCTGGACACTTTTTCCGGTCATTTTAGCTTCTAATATAATGTAATACATTATAATCGTCATTAGTCAAAGACCGACATTATAATACATCATTAATTATAAATATCCGTATATTTATAATTTTCCAATTAATTATAACGGTTTATGTTTAATTAGCTTACATTATATACAACCATTAAATATAACATTTTATATTCAATTTACGAATTACAGTTAATTCGTCTCAGCTAAATTTATTTAATCATTATTAAATAATTATATCATCATCACATTGACTAACCTTTTAGTCAAAAACACCGACTAACCTTTTAGTCATTTAATAAGGCATCAATATGATTATTCTCTCAAATAATCACATCTTTCAATCATATCCTTTAGGTGTGACTTTTAGGGACCAGTTGATCACCGCCATTTGTATGACAATAACGTCAAACTTATCTAGCAAGCCAACCGTTATCGATAAACGTTAATCAAATGATTACAATACAAAGTATACCCTGTGAACCTACAGAGATTTATTTATGTTATTGCACTAACTGTGGAGGACACTGGCTCCAACAATCTCCCACTTGTCCGTACAAGTGTATGTGCGATAACCGATTCTCATATCCATAATAAATTTTCCCTCTCACTCAATGTAAACCAATTTGCAAAGTCCGTATTCACAAAGGTCGTAGTTTACAAGTGATCATTATCAAGAGTGGTTTCCCCGACTAGAGAGTAACTTATATGATAAACGAATCTACATTCGAGCATGGCCATGCATTTCAGTTACAGCTCCTCGAGTGGCCTTGAGAAATATCATATCCTGATAAAGGTTGGATATTTTCTTCAACTCGAATCTTGCAGACACAAGCGCAGTATGAAATGACCCAATGAAAATCTACTTAGCCTCCTGTTACGGTCGACCATGAGAAAGAAACCAAAGTCACCCAAAAACTGCCTTTATATCAAGAGACAGTCGATAGTCAAAAGAATCGACTCTAGGAACACTATGGATGTCCTATCCACGACCTGGCACCTAATGTTCCGAAACATTTAGGACTCCATAATGTCGTCACAAAATGTCCTGGCCAGTATCATTATAAACCCGCATCTGTGATCGATCAGTCAACTTTTGACTTATGGCTCGTTGAACCCACCATCAATCGACTTCACATAATAATTGCCAGAGTTATCAGCTCATGTAGGCGATTACGGACCAAAACAAATATAATGTAATTCATTTCACTTTGTGGTGTTCAATGTTGTCAGTACAACCCACATGAAAAACAAAATGTAAAACAATACGATGATTTCATAGATAGTTTTATGAAAAAGATACAGGTGTCTAATCCATATAAAACAACTAATACAACTCAGGAACACGTTTGATTCCCATGGAAATAACTTGCCCTTCATGCTTATCATATCTCAATGGTTTAGTGAGAGGATCTGCAACGTTATCATCCGTAGCAATCTTGTCTATCATTATCTCCCTTTGCTCCACGTAATCTCGGATCATGTGAGCCCTTCCGGTTACCATAGCCTAGACTTGTGTGCTGGACTTAAAGGCTCCTTACCTTGAAGAGGCACCACTAATTATCACAATAGATGGTGATCGGTTCCATCCGAACTAGGAACTACGGTTAGTCCCTGTAGATTGACGCATCCATATAGCTTCCTTGCAGCCCTCTGAAGCAGCATAGTACTACTCGCTCAGTCGTAGAAATCTCTGCTATAACATTTGTGTTGGAGCTTTTCAAAGCTGACCGCAGCGCCATAAGATAAACACGAATCCAGACTGAGATTTCCGATCATCTCGATCCGTTTGGAAGCTAGCATCTGCGTAACCGATTGCGCATAGCTCAGTGTCACCTCCATAAGTCAATACCCAATCCTTAGTCCTCCGTAGTTACTTAAGGATATTCTTAACAGCTATCCAGTGTGTTTCACCTGGATTGCCTTGGTAACGACTTGTCATACTCAATGCATATGCCACGTCTGGACGTGTGCATATCATGGCATACATGATCGATCCTATAGCTTATGCATAAGGTATCCGACTCATGCGCTCGATCTCTTCCGATTTCTTTGGTGCCTGAGCTTTACTCAAATGCATCCCAGAGACCATTGGAAGGTTCCCCTTCTTGGAGTTGGTCATGCTGAACCTCTCAAGAATCTTATCTATATAAGACTCCTAACTGAGGGATAACATCCGTCGTGATCTATCTCTGTATATACGGATCCCCAAAATTCTTTGTGCTTCACCCAGATCTTTCATCTGGAAATGGTTCTTTAACCAAACTTTTACCGAAGTTAAGAGAGGTCTGTCATTCCCAATCAAGAGTATGTCAACAACATACAATATTAGGAAGACAATCTTGCTCCCACTCGACTTGATATATAAGCATGGTTCCTCGACCGATCGAGTAAATCCATTCTCTTTTATCACCTGGTCGAAACGATGATTCCAACTCCGAGAAGCCTGCTTAAGTCCATAGATGGAACGCTTAAGCTTGCATACCTTCTTAGGATTTTTTGGATCAATGAAACCTTCGGGTTGTACCATGTACAACTCCTCCTCCAAATAACCGTTTAAGAAGGCGGTTTTCACATCCATCTGCCAAATTTCATAGTCATGAAAAGCGGCAATCGCTAAGATTATCCGAATGGAACGCAGCATAACTACGGGTGCAAAAATTTCATCATAGTGCAATCCTTGCACTTGAGTGAAACCCTTTGCCACTAGTCGTGCCTTGTAGGTATCTGGTTTTCCTTCTACATAATGCTTTATTTTGTAAAGCCATTTGCACTGAAGAGGCCGAACCTTATCAGGTAAGTCAACCAGATCCCATACGTTATTCTCATACATAGAGTCCATCTCGGATTGCATGGCTTCAAGCCATAGCTTAGAGTCGGAACAGGTCATGGCACCTTTATAGGTAGCGGGTTCGTTACTCTCTAGGAGTAAAACGTCATCTCTCCCATTCTCCTCGACCATACCAATGTATCGGTCTGGAGGAATGGAGACTCTACCCGACCTCCTGGGTTCCTCAGGAATATTTACCGCAGCCGATGATGAAGGAACAGTTTCCTCCATTGATTGCTCGGTTGTTGGCTCTTGAACCTCCGACAGATCGAAGGTTCTATCACTCGTCTTGTTCTCGAGAAATTCTTTCTCTAGAAACTTCGCACTAGCCGCAACAAAAACACGTTGTTCGGTAGGCGAATAAAAGTAATGACCAAACATTCCTTTTGGATAACCAATAAAGTATGTCTTGACCGATCGTGGGCCGAGCTTATCGTCATGTCTCCATTTGACATAAGCCTCGCAGCCCCAAACCCGAATAAAGGACAAGTTAGGGACCGTTCCCTTCCATAGTTCATATGGAGTCTTGTCTACAGCTTTAGACGGACTTCGGTTAAGTATTAGAGCATCTGACAAAAGAGCATATCCCCATAATGAGTCAGGCACAACCGTGTGACTCATCATGGATCGAACCATATCAAGCAATGTTCGATTTCTCCGTTCGGACACACCATTCAATTGTGGTGTTCGAGGTGGAGTTAACTGTAGTACTACACCACAGTCTTTAAGGTTTTGATCAAACTCATTCGAAAGATATTCGCCACCACGATCTGAACGTAGTGCTTTAATCTTTCTATCCAGCTGGTTTTCAACCTTATTCTGGAATTCCTTGAACTTGTCAAAGGACTCACTTTTATGCTTCATTAAGTAGACATAACCATATCTACTCAAATCGTCTGTGAAAGTGATAAAATACCTATAGCCATCTCTAGCGTTGATTGACATAGGTCCACTCACATCAGTATGTATGAGTCCTAATAGGTCAGCAGCGCGCATTCCAACACCTTTGAAGGAAATTCGAGTCATTTTGCCTATGAGACATGATTCACACGTGCCAAAAGATTCATAGTCAAATGGTGAGATAGTCCCATTATCAATGAGCTTTTTCACGCGTTTTTCATTTATGTGTCCCATACGGCAATGCCATAGATAGGTTTGATCTTTGTCACCAACCTTTGCTTTCTCATTACTCACATGCATTATCTCTGTGGTTTGATCTAAAACATATATTCCATTTATGGAAACAGCTTTACCATAAATCATATCGTTCAAAGAGAAAATACAGCTATTATTCTTTATTACAAACGAAAATCCGTCCTTATCAAGTACGGAAACTGAAATAATGTTCTTAGATAAACTTGGTACATAGTAACAGTTATTCAGAAATAACTCAAAACCACTAGGGAGTTGGATTACATATGTTCCCACTGAAACGGCAGCAACTCTAGCTCCA
The DNA here is from genome assembly GCA_022085475.1 of Heliosperma pusillum. NCBI lineage: Eukaryota > Viridiplantae > Streptophyta > Magnoliopsida > Caryophyllales > Caryophyllaceae > Heliosperma > Heliosperma pusillum. The sequence continues at coordinate 23,609 of JAIUZE010011036.1, forward strand.
TTCCCCACTCGCAGGTCCACATCACCCTTTGCGAGAGTTGTGATGCTTCTTAGGCCCTGCAAATGAATACACAGATGAGAACCACAACCAGTATCTAGTACCCAAGTTCCGAAACTTGCATGGTTAATCTCAATCATATGAATAAAAGATGACGTACCAACAGGAATGACGCGGCCTGATTTTAAGTCTTCAGCATACACGGGGCAATTCCGACTCCAATGCCCAGACTTGTGGCAATGGTGGCACTCCACGTTATCTTTGCTCTTTGTCTTGCCTTGTGAGCTACCGCTAGTCTCACCAGGCCCACTCTTGACCTTTCCTGGCTTTTTGAACTTTTGCTTCCCTACAGCTAGGTCAGCTTGAGCCTTGCCCTTACCCCTACCCTTGTTGTTAATCATGAGAACGTCCTGTTTCACGCTCCCACTCAATTTCTGATCACTCTCGGTCTGTACGAGAAGTGAGTGGAGCTGATGAAGACTTTTCTTCATATCATTCATATAGTAGTTTTAGGTTTTTTGTGTTTAGTGTGTGATGGAGGCACAAGTTGAGAGAGTAAAAATTAGGTTAGAATTTTTCTCTTGTTCCCTTTGTTCTCACGGCAAGCATAGGGTTTTATGAGGAGTTTTGTCTCCTCAAAACCACTACCCATGGACCGAAAAACCCGAGTGTATCTGGACACTTTTTCCGGTCATTTTAGCTTCTAATATAATGTAATACATTATAATCGTCATCAGTCAAAGACCGACATTATAATACATCATTTATTATAAATATCCGTATATTTATAATTTTCCAATTAATTATAACGGTTTATGTTTAATTAGCTTACATTATATACAACAATTAAATATAACATTTTATATTCAATTTACGAATTACAGTTAATTCGTCTCAGCTAAATTTATTTAATCATTATTAAATAATTATATCATCATCACATTGACTAACCTTTTAGTCAAAAACACCGACTAACCTTTTAGTCATTTAATAAGGCATCAATATGATTATTCTCTCAAATAATCACATCTCTCAATCACATCCTTTAGGTGTTACTTTTAGGGACCAGTTGATCACCGCCATCTGTATGACAATAACGTCAAACTTATCTAGCAAGCCAACCGTTATCGATAAACGTTAATCAACTGATACAATACAAAGTATACCCTGTGAACCTACAGAGATTTATTTATGTTATTGCACTAACTGTGGAGGACACTGGCTCCAACATCTGCAGCAACAAGTAGGAAGCTCTTCCCAATCCAAGGAACATGTCAACGTCACTAACCACGTAGTGATATGTGAGACATGTGGGGTTGGAGGACACAGCTTTCAAGAATGTAGAAGTTCGTTAGAGCAAGTCAATGTCTATCAAGCATATAGGCAGGGCAATGCTTTCTCAAACTTCTATAATGAGAACACGAAGAACCATCCTTTTTTGTCCTACAAAAGCACCTACATTCAGAATCCCCACCATCAGATTCAACAACCATTCATACCACATCAACAGAAGCCCTATAATCCACCTGGTTTTCAAAACCAGAGACCTCCATTTCAAGCTAACTTCAATCAACCTTACCAACCTCAACACCAACCACCCCAAAGTCAAAGCCAACCCAATGACTCAAGCTTGAGCAAGATTGAATCCATGCTTCTCCAAGTTCTTCAAAAACAAGATTCAATGTTTGCTCAACTTCAAAAGAGTGATCAAGCTCAAAGTGCTGCCATCAAGATGCTTGAAACTCAAATGGCCCAATTGGCTGCCTCTAAGGCCCAACGGAAACAAGGCCAACTCCCACCTCATGGTGAGCAACCGAGGGACACCGCTAATGCTATCACCCTTAGGAGTGGTACCACTTATAAGGAACCTCAGCAACCCAAAGAAACAATAGTTGAGCCGACACCAGTAGAGAGCCGAAAAGAATCCCAACCATCCACCGCTAAGGAAGCGGAAAACAAACCTGAAAAGAAGGATGAACCTGAAAAGGAACCCATCAAAATCCAAGTTCCATTTCCCCAACGTTTGAGGAGAAATCATAAGGAAACCCAGTTTAGCAAATTCATGGAAGTAGTCAAAAACCTCCAAGTAACGGTTCCCTTCACTGAACTAATCACTCAAATCCCTTCTTACACAAAATTCATGAAGGATATCTTAACTAAGAAGAGGACTTTAGATGACGTTGAAACCATAGCATTCACAGCTGAGTGCAGTGCTTTGTTGCAAAACAAGTCCCCTCCTAAGTTAAAGGATCCAAGTAGTTTCTCTATACCTTGCACTATAGGCACCTACACAATCGATAAAGCTCTATGCGATCTAGGTGCCAGTGTAAGCGTCATGCCCTATTCCATTTGTGAAAAGTTGAATATGGGAACTCTCAAATGCACCAGTATCACTCTGCAAACGGCAGACCGTTCTTTAAAATAACCTATGGGAGTTTTAGAAGATGTGCCTGTCAAAGTAGGAAGGTTTTTCATTCCCGTCGATTTCATCGTGCTAGATATGGCTGAAGATTCGCAAATCCCTATTATTTTAGGAAGGCCATTCTTACACACTGCCGGAGCGGTAATCGATGTTAAGAATGGAAAATTGACATTAGAAGTAGGTGATGATAAAGTCACCTATAACTTAAACAGTGCTATGAAAAGCCCCATGCTAGAAGAGCCTTGTTGTTTCATTGATATTGTCGACTCCATTATAAATGAATCTCTGTATCCATCAATAATCAAGGATCCTTTAGAAGCAATCTTGTTGCTGGAGGATATCTCAGAGAATGACAATTTCGAGATCAGTGAGCTAGAAAAGGACCTGACAGGAAAAGAGATACCGTCAGAAGAAATTGAAGAATTCATGAGCTTAATTGATACTCCTGCCAAGGCAGAAGTACACAAACCTAAACTGAAACATCTTCCCTCGAATCTAAAATATGCTTTTTTAGATGAATCTGAGTATTGCCCAGTCATAGTGAGTGCTCTCCTAGATGAAAATCAGTTAACCTCACTATTGACTGTCTTGAAAAAGGACAAAAAGGCAATACGTTACAAACTTGAAGATCTAACTGGCATAAGCCCAGACTTCTGCATGCATAGAATCAATTTAGAAGAAGGCTAAAAACCTTGTGTTCAAGGTCAACGCCGTCTTAATCCCAACATGCAGGAAGTAGTTAAAACTGAAGTTATGAAATTGCTAGATGCTGCCATAATCTATGCAATCTCTGACTCAAAATGGGTTAGCCCTGTTCAAGTTGTTCCCAAGAAAGGAGGAACAACAGTAGTCAAAAATGAGAAAAATGAGCTCATCCCCACAAGGATTGTGACGGGATGGCGTATGTGTATTGACTATAGAAAGCTGAATCAATCAACTAGGAAAGATCACTATCCTCTACCCTTCATTGACCAAATGCTAGAGAGGTTAGCTTGTCACAAATACTTCTGTTATCTAGATGGTTACTCAGGATTTTTCCAAATCCCTATCCACCCTGAGGACCAAGAGAAAACCACCTTCACCTGTCCCTATGGTACTTTCGCTTATCGCAGAATGCCATTTGGCTTGTGTAATGCACCTGCCACTTTCCAGCGTTGCATGACCAGTATCTTCTCAGATTTTGTTGAATCTATCATGGAAGTATTTATGGACGACTTAAGCGTCTATGGCATTTCCTTTGATAATTGTTTGACAAATCTATCCAGAGTTCTAAAATGCTGTGAAGAAGTCGACCTTGTTCTCAACTGAGAAAAATGTCACTTCATGGTGAACAAAGGTGTAGTTTTAGGACACATCGTTTCAGAAAGAGGTATAGAAGTGGATCGAGCTAAGATCCAAGTTATTGAACAGCTGCCACCACCTGCAAATATAAAATGAATCAGGAGTTTCCTTGGCCACGCCGGTTTCTACCGACGATTTATAAAAGATTTTTCAAAAATAGCCAAGCCCCTGACTGAGCTCCTTTTCAAGAATGCACCTTTCAATTTCACAAAAGAATGCCTTGAGGCATTCAACAAAATCAAACGTGCTTTGATCACCGCACCTATAATCCAGTCACCTGATTGGAATCTGCCCTTTGAACTGATGTGCGATGCGAGTGATTATGCCGTAGCAGTTGTTTTAGGGAAAAGAAAGAAAAAGTTCCTTCATGCAATTTACTATGCTAGTAAAACCTTAAATCCTGCCCAAATCAACTATGCCACCACTGAGAAAGAACTTCTCGCCATTGTCTATTCCTTAGACAAATTTCGCTCATACCTAATAGGATCAAAAGTCATTGTCTACACTGACCATGCTGCTTTGAAATATCTGTTTTCAAAGAAAGAGGAAAAACCTAGACTTATCCGATGGATCTTACTCCTTCAAGAGTTTGATTTAGAGATCCGGGATAAGAAAGGAGCAGAGAATGTAGTCGCTGACCACCTCTCAAGGGTAAGAGTAACTGAAATAGGATTACCAACGCCAATTAATGATTCGTTCGTTGATGATTCATTAATGGCAATTTCGGACTCTTCTCCTTGGTACGCTGATATTGCCAACTTCCTTGTCAGTCGCCAACTACCTGCTGACCTTTCTTATAACCAAAGAAAGAGATTTTTGCATGATGCAAAATTCTTTGTTTGGGATGACCCCTATCTTTTCAAGCAATGCTCAGATGGTCTGTACAGACATTGTATTCCCCAGTGGGAAGTAAAAGGAGTTTTAGAAGGATGCCACTCATCTGCTTATGGTGGTCATCATGGTCCGTCCAAGACCGTAGCCAAAGTCTTACAATCCGGGTTTTTTCTGGCCCTCGATGTTTAAAGATTCAAAAGACTTTGTTATGGCTTGTAATGCTTGTCAACGAATAGGTCAAATATCCAAAAGACATGAAATGCCTCAAAACGGCATATTAGAAGTCGAGATATTCGATGTCTGGGGTATTGACTATCAAGGACCATTCCCTTCTTCAAATGGAAATCGTTACATTTTAGTCGTTGTCGACTATGTTTCAAAGTGGGTAGAAGCGATTGCCACTCCCACCAATGATGCTAGAGCTGTGATACGACTATTTAAGAAGATCATCTTTCCGCGTTTTGGTGTACCCAGAACCGTGATAAGTGATCGAGGAACTCATTTCGGAGAAAAACAGTTAGACACTCTGCTTGCCAAGAATGGTGTGTAACACAGACGAGGATTAGCCTACCACCCTCAGACCAGCGGTCAAGTAGAAGTCTCGAACAGAGAGCTAAAAACAATTCTTCAAAAAGTTGTCTCAAAATCTAGAACAGATTGGAGTAATAAGCTCGATGACACCTTATGGGCTTATCTCACAGCTTTCAAAACCCCGATTGGAACATCTCCTTATCGATTGGTTTATGGAAAGGCCTATCATCTTCCTGTCGAGTTAGAGTACAAAGCTCACTGGGCTATCAAAGAACTCAACTTAGACACTAAGCTTAGCGCTGATAGACGGCTTTTGCAACTCAATGAGCTAGAATAGTTTCGTTTGTAAGCTTACGAGAATTCTAGGATCTATAAAGAGAAAACGAAGCGTTGGCACAACAAGAGGATAATCAGAAAAGAATTTAGTGTCGGTGACCAAGTACTTCTCTTCAACTCCCGTTTAAAAATTTTTCCGGGAAAACTTCGATCACGATGTTCTGGACCATTCACTGTCACATATGTGAGCAAATACGGTTATGTGGAAATAATGGCTAGTAATGGTGAAAGATTCAAGGTCAATGGACATCGATTGAAACTCTACTATAGCAATTAAATGATAGAATGCTTAGATATTGTCTATATAGAGCGTCAATCCCCAACTAGATGATTTCATAGAAGAATTCGTCGAGCGAGACGTTAAACCAGCGCTTCTCGGGAGGCAACCCGTGTTTCCTTTCCTTTTTGCATTTTATTTTTGCTTTCCCTTTTTCGTTGTTTTGTTAGATTTACTTTGCAGTTGAAAGAGTTTTTGAAGAACCTATAAAGACCTTCCTTGTCAAGTCCAAAAGACTAGCTTGGGGGAGTCCGCGCTGACTAGTAAGCTTCACTCTCCTTTCATCTTTTTCCTTTTTTTCCCCTTCTTCCCATTGAGCATCTCGTTGCATATTTAGTCTTTGTGCTCACATTGAGGACAATGTGATGTTTAGCTTGGGGGAGGGATTGCATTTTCCCATTTTTGCATTTTTAGTTGTTGTCTCTTTTTCCAATTTGAAATAAGAACAGAGAAGTGATTTAAATTTTGAACACAGATTGAATTCTTTTCAAATGCTTTGCCTTGCTTGTTTTACTATTGCTGTCAATTACTACATTTCCCTCAACCTTATAGCTTCAAAAATAATGATGCAATATTCATTGAATGTGCATCCATGGGGGATGTCTTGTACACAGTAGGCATGGAATGAATCTATAATGAGTACGCTTGAATCTTGACATTTGGCAAGTTACATATATTGTAGTAGAACCCTCCTTAGAACGGGTTCCAACATCTATACCCAGTCTCATTTAGGTGTGTGTAGTTCTCCTTGTGATGTGTGTCATGTCAAAACGCATAAGTATGGTTCTCATTTCATTCCTATAAGCATTGCATTCGTGATTCACTAAGATTTGAAGCCTTTTTCATTTTGAATTACCCCTCAAAATTAGCCCCTTCATACAAATGTTTCACAAAATAACAGCTACACATAAAAACTGCCTACCTTTTGAGCTAGTAGCTAGACTATAGTGTATGGGTGCTCTTTTGAGAAGACTTTGTTCCTTTATGTCAAAGTGAATTTGGGAGAACGACAATGTTCAAGAAGTGATGATATGTTCAAAAGAAAAAGAAAAAAAAAAAATCGAAAAAAAAAAGAGAGAAAAAGAAATAAAAGAAGAAGTTGTGAGTATCTCCTCAAAATGTCAATTCAATATTAGAAGGAGTTCACTCTCGTGTTTCGTGTGTAATAAGCCAATCCGTTCCTTCTGGCTTCGTTATTTGTCTTTTGGGAATTAATCGAAAGTTTGGATTGAGTATTCATTTATCATTGGTCAGTTGCTAGCTCAACCTTCACATGACCATAACTGTTTGTCCACCTTTCACCCATTTCCCAAAGCCTTCTTTGTATTTTTCGGCTTCTTTTCTATGTGCATTGTGATCTTTGACTTGTGTTTTGAATTGTTTACCATATTAGATTGCGGACACATTTTCATAAGTCATAGATAGGTGAGTGTCTCAAAAACATTTACACATAAAGAAATCACCTTTTACATGCAATGGTTTCGAGTGTGCCGTGAGAAGTCCATTTTGTCAAAGATCATGCAAGACCGACATTTTGTTGTAAATTCCTTTGTGCTGCGCCGTTATGTAAATCTCAGCCATGTTTATGTTCATCTTGCCACGTTGTTTTTTTTGGGTTATGATTCATTATGTTCCAAAGTTTTACGTTGAGATTTGTTTCTTGATGGTGTAGTAACCCAATTGCTTGCAAACCCTTGTCCTGGTATGTGTTGTTATGATTGCTTGAGGACAAGGCAATGTTTTAGCTGGGGGGGGAAGTTTGATAAGTGAAAAATATTTGTAGGATTTTAACAACCAAACCCCCAATTAGCTCTGTTTTGGTACGTCATTTGTGCTTTGTTAAGGCCATTTTAATGAGCTAAATATCGTCTTCTCTGCGACTTCCTATGTTCTAACCTGGTTGAGGGAAAAGTGACGTTTTCTACGCCCTTTTTCTATATTCCCGAGCATTTGCCTAGAACCCGACGATTTGAAGAAGCAAGCTTGACCATGTCGAAGGCATTTCAAGAAAGTTCACCGATTCAAAAGAAAGAAGAAGTAAAGACGATGTCGCAGTTGTCAGAAGATCAATCAGTTAGGCGAAGAATTCATCGTTTTACATCAAACCCTATCAACAAACCCGACTCTAGAGGTCAAGGGGGATAATGGAAGTCAAGTCATATGCAAGGGGAGATGAAACGAGAGTCAAAGCACCAAGTGTTGGAGTAACTGTCCTCCACAATAGTGCATTTATATAATAAATCTCATTTGGAATATACATGGCATGATTAGTGTATTTTGATAATCCACGTCAGTTGATTAACGTAAATCGGTAACGCTTGGCTGACTAGAGTTTGACGTTATTGTCGTATGACGGCGGTAATCAACTGATCCCTTTAGGTCACACCTATAGGATGAGACCCAAATAGAATACTAATTATTTGTATCGATACAGTTTAATTAGGGCATTACATATATTTGATATGTACGTTTAGTTACGAGAGTTATTTATTGAAATTGAGTTAGGAACTCATTCCACTTAAGTTTATTAGTCAATTATACGATAACTGACTGAATAAATTTTACGTCTTATTTTAATACGATTAAATAAGATTTAATTTAGTGATTAATCGTTAATTCATTAAATTAGTTGAGGTTATGCATATATTTTGAGGTAGAGGTAATTAGTTAATTATATTTACAAGGAGTTGTAAAATAAATTAACTGGGCATTGTGGGACCCATTATATATTGATATAATGGTAAAATATTACTTAAAAGTTAAGTATATATTATTTATTAATTTGAGTCATATAATTGTTATATGATCAAATTGACACTTAATTATACAAGATAATTAAACATATGATTATAAGTATTTGTGGGACAAATATCAAAAATCAAAGTGGACTACATTTCACCATGTGGACCGAAATTGTAGTGGAAAAAACACAATGATGATTGTTCATTACTTGTATCATACTACAACATGTTGATTATGACAAGTTATGACATGATCATGATCATTATACAATCCCATACACTACCATTATGCATGTGAATAAAATAAGAAGATAATCACCCATTTTGGGGATCTAAAGTGCCGGCCATAGTGCCATAAAATGAGCATTTTGTTGCTCATTTTTCCACTTGACTTGATTCTTCATTTTTCACATCTTCTCACTAAAACCTCCTATATCTCTCTAAACACTCATATACACTAATATTCTTAACCTATTACTAGTGTAGTAATATAACAATAGTAGTAGTATTATGTCTTGCTTATTATCTAGTTAATAAGTTAAGATTATTTTGGGTTTAATCTTGGGTGCAACAAGAAGGAGGCCTTCTACTTTGGAGGTTGTTTTATGGAGGATCATCCATTATTTTCATGCTCAATAACAATAAGAAAAGAGTTTCTTATTGTGCCCATTTTGCCGAAATTTTCCAATGTAAGAAAATTTCATCTTATCTTTATATTTATGCTTTTATATTTGCATGCATGATAACTAGATCCTAAATCATTAAGTTAATATAATTTAATGAACTAATTAGAGGAGTCTAATTAAAGGTCTAGGACTTTCAGTTTATTAGTCCAAGTCATCTCACAACCTTAAGCATTGATATCATCCACTCCACATTGAAACAGACAAGAGTTAAAAGCTTGAATATCTGCATAGTTAGGAGAGGAATGACTATCCTTTTCACTAGCATCTCTGACCACATTGAAGTCACCATGAAGAAGCCAAGCTTGGCCAGCACTACCCAAGTTTATAAGTTGATCCCAAAGAGCATTCCTAACAGCAGCACTATTACTTGCATAGACAAAACTTAGAAGAAAAGAGGAGCAAGTAGCATGATGAGTAACCTTGCAATGGATAAGTTGATCAGTAATAATGAGAGGAGTAATAGAAACACTTGCAGCATTCCAAATTACCCAGATCCTTCCATTATAGTGAGAATCATAATTGCAAATCACCTGATAATTCCTAAATTTGTTTTTGATGACATTAATAGATTTCCCATGTTTGATTCTTGTTTCCAACAGACCTAGAATATCCAACTTTTGAGACTTTAAAAACCTCTGAACCTCATCCTGTTTTAGAGGGTCATTACCCCCTCTAATATTCCAAGAAGCAATTTTCATTTAGAGTATATTAGGAGGATGATTGCCCCCTATACTGGAGTCCAAAAGGACCTCAGCAGAAACTAGATCAAATGAGCACTCCTGAGAGAGTAAATTGTCCTCAAGACTCTGAAAGGGACCCTCTCTTCAAGGCTATTTGAGTGTCCCTTGTCAGGTCTTCCTTGCTGCATTCTAGATGCTTTACAGAAGAGCTATGCAGTGCAGAGGAAACCTGCTTGGCATCAGACACTCCTGAGATACCACCTAGCAGACAAGGCAAATCAACAGCAGCAGGAGAACTAGGTTTCAAACATTGAGGCTCATGGCCCTCCTCATTAACAATACTTTCAGAGATATCTTCAGATAGATTAGAAAATCTATTAGAAGTGGGGAGAGAAGGAGATGAGTTAGGCAACATAACTCTCTTCAAGGCTATTTGAGTTTGTTCCAACCTATCCAACTTGCAGCATTCTGAGTGCTTTACAACATGCTTAGGAGAGGCATGAGTTCCTGCAGGAAGAACAGAACTTCTGCTAATGGAAGACACGACCACACCTGAAACAGCTGAGGTATCACCTAGCTTGCAAGGAAGAGACTGATCAGTCTTCTTGTCAAGAGAAGTAACCAGCTTCTTATTTTTTTTTACAAGAAACAGTTTTGTGTCCCATTTTACCACAATCAGAACAGTAGAATGGCAGCCATTCATATTCAATCCTCTGCACAGATGGTCCATAAGGGGTTTGAATATTCAAAGAAGTAGGAAGAGTAGTGAAAATATCAACCTCAATCATCACCCTTGCAAAAGACAACTTTTCCTTACAAGTGGTAGGCATATCAGCAAACATAGGTCGACCAATTTTGCTGGACATCTTACTAAGAACAGCTGAGCACCACAAGAAAGGATCCAAATCAGGGAAAAGCACCCATACAGGAATAATGGAGACTCTTTCCATGGCAGTAGAGAAGGAAGGAGTCCATTGCTTTAGAATTAGGGAGTAAGAACCCATTTTCCAAGGACCTCCTTTCAGTACATTGTTCATATCTTCCTCAGAATTGAATCGAAAGCTAAACCATCCTTTTTTAAAGTATTGGACTACAGGTTTAGCAATGGCTCCCCATGATTTAGTAACAAAATCTTGAACAATCTTTAAAGAAGGCTTTGATCCAATTATGTTACCCATAAGAGTGAATTTCCATAGATTTAGTTCATCCTGAAAATCCTCAATAGCAATATCAATCTTATTGCAATCTTTACTCTCAGCATGATAGAAAAGATTCATACCAATCTTGGTTTTTGGTTTAACAATGTCAATCCATTTCTGGGTTTTAGGCAATTGTTCAGGAGGACAAGTTAGAGGAACACTTACACCATTAATGGCTACTGAAGGATCAACAGCAAATTCAGAAACAATATTAGGAACAATTTCAGGAACCACATTCAAGGAGGCAGTTACATGATTGTCTTTCAAAGCACTAACCAACTTGTCAGAAGAAGGAGAATTGTTAACCAAATGGGTCACTGATTTCAAAGAGCTCTTTAATGGAGTTTTAGAAGAAGAAGCATCATTTAAAACATCCACAATAATGTCATTCAACGTAATTGAAGAAAAAGATGAAGACTGGGTTTTGGACAAAGACGAAGAATTACCCACAAAATTAGTATCAATGGCATCCAAATGAACTGTGGAATCTATTGGAGTTTGATTCTTGGGAGGTCGTCCTCTTCCTCGCGCCATTAGAGCTTCAGAAAGAGCTACAATGGTGAAGAAAAAACAGAGAAAAAGAAATAGAGAGAGAAAGTTCTTCTCGATTATTATTATTATTCTTCATCATTATTATTATTATTATTATTATTATTATTATTATTAGTATTATTATTATTATTATTATTATTATTATTATTATTATTAGTATTAGTATTATTATTAGTATTATTATTATTATTATTATTATTATTATTATTATTATTATTATTATTATTATTATTATTATTATTATTATTATTATTATTATTATTATTATTATTATTATTATTATTTTTTTTTTTTTTTTTTTTTTTTATTTTAGATGCGCGCAGCTTTCATTAAAATAAAATAAAATGAAAAGTTTACATGAAGTTGGTGGGGAGCCGAGAGACAATCTGGGCCCCCACCCCCTTAGCTATAGCAAAGCTAATCCTAGTAAAGATATAAGCGGCCACCCGAGCCCCAACATCCTGAGATACCGAGAACTTCTGGATCCGCTTGAGCAAGTCAACAGCATCCGAGCCCAGCTCCCCAAGCGAAGAGAAAGAGAAGGGTAGGAAACCATAGCCAGCAGTCGCGCATAAATCCCTATACTTAGTACATTTGCGCTGAGCAGCATCAGCAACAACCCGTCCCGGCACAAAATCAGACATCCCAGTCTGAGTCAAGGGGGAAGACCCTGTCAAATCAACACACACATCACGCCCTCTGTCCCACGAATAAAGTAGCAAATCCGCCGGACGAAGAGATCCGCCATGCCCGTCAACCAAACCGATATCAACCTCCTTGCCCGAAGAAATACCAGACCTATAGCAAATGTCGAATAAGGTGTCACGAACGAGGTTATGCCGATGCTTAACCCCCACAGTACCAGTACAAGAAACAGCGTGGTCCCCATACACATCATCAGCAAAAACCCGAGAGCAAGCAGGACAAGGCCTAGATACCGTGAATAACGGGACACCAAGGCGATACCCCAGCACACTACGGTAAGTCCTCCGGTTCATAGTCTGACCCAACCCAGAGATAGGAACCGCGCGCAACCAATCAGAGGCGTGGGCACCCTGCTGAGACTTCCATAACGCAAGCTGACGCGGTGTCAAAGAGAATACAGATTCCGCAGTAGCAGCAATCCTCGCAAAATATATATCTGCCAGTTTCTTCATAAGTTTAGGGGCAGCGATTTCACTAGGATCACGTAAAAAGGAAGAACCTGTAGTCTCAGAGAACACCCGCAAGGCATCGTCGAAAGTAGGACCAGAATCCACAATACCTGAAGACCGAAGTAGCTTAGCCTGCAAATCAGCAGACTGCAAACGGGACGCTAGAAAAGCATAATGAAAAACATCCCCGGCAGCATAAACACCGAGCCCACCCAGATGAAAAGGGAAAGTGGCAAGGCGCCACTGCCAATCCCCAAAACCAGGCCCAGACGCGGTGACAATACGTTCCAAGCTAGAACGAAGCGCTGCATCAAAGCGAAGATGGACAGACCCAAAGACCCCCGGGGAGCAAGTACGGAGGGAAAAATAGAGTTTAGAAATACCAGTACAGGCCCGAAGAAGAAGCAACTCACATTGCGGGTCCTCAATCCTCGCGACTAAGTCCATAAGCTCAACGGTCTTAGTCACTCTCCTCGCCACAAGCTCACTGCCAAAAATGGGACAAGTACTGACAGGTCCACCCAAAACAGAGACACCACGCAAGGGCCGAGCAATAGAAGGGGGGAAAACACCGGGTAACCGACTCCGAGGATCCTCAATAGGCCAAAAGACCTCAGTCTTAGCCACATTAAGATGGAGACCGAAACGAGGCCCATCTGCCATAATCAAATCCAAAACTCTCCCCACCTCTAAAGTGTCCCCAACACTGGTGCCATCATCCAAATACCACGCTTGCAAAGTAAGATCAAAGGAATCCCGGATGTTGCACACTAGGGGATGCAAAACCAAAGCGAAAAGCAACGGCCCTAAAGGATCACCCTGCTGGACACCCTGACAAGACCACAAACAATGCTCCCCATAATAAAGATGGGCAGGGCTAGAGTAACAAAACTCCACCCAACGGGAAAGAACCGGACAACGACGGCGGACTTCCTGTAGCATAGTCACACGATCAACAAGGTTGAAAGCATTTTGGAAATCAACTAGCAACATAGACAGTCCCACATCACCACCACGGGCCTCACTGAGCCGGTTCAAGGCATGCAAGATAGCCTCTCCTCCACCGGACACCCCAACCCCAAACTGAAGGCCAGCAAAATAAGCAGACAACGAAGGACCAACCAGACAAGCACCAGCCTTAGAGACAAGACGTCGCCAGACAGTGCCAACAGCGATAGGGCGAACACCCCCGCCTGGTTTAACAAGCGGCGTGAGCGGAGCACTAGCAATGTACTCACCAAGGGCTACAGGGCTCCGGCCCTCCAGAAAAAGATTTACCACCCTAGTAATAGAAGCGATCAAATCATCCGAGACAGCCACAGCAGCACCACTCAAACAGTCCAGAAGGTGTTGGGCACGAAGTCCAGCCCTCCCGCAAGAAGTGCCACGCGGGAAACCACGAATCATATCCAAAACCACTGCCGAAGAGGCAACAAGAGAATGATGATCCACAGGCAAAGGAGGCAATGAAGGAGATGGGGCGACAGGATGCTTCTCACGCAAAGCACCAAGAGTGGCATCAGTTTATGGGGCGACGCCGGAGGAAGAAAGCACCCTAACAGCAGCAGTATAATGACCATCACAAATCTTCCGCCGACACTGGCGGAGGTTTTGCTCACTCAAATCCAGATCCTCCTCCACACAAAACGAAGGAGGAACCTCAGCCAAACACTCCTGTAAAAGCTGCAACCCCCCTCCAGGCACCCCCAAGCAAGAATAGCCCTAGTAATACTCTCCTCCTGACACTGTCGCCTAACAGCCGTCCTACACTCAAGATTACTCCGAGGAGCGAAGGTCTTAAGCAGACAAATAGGCAACACAAGCAAACGAACCCAGCAGGAGAGATCACCAGGAGAGTCAGCCACATCATCCAAGCCCCCCTTCAGAACCCGAGCAAACCCAAGACGGCACTTAGGAGGAATAGATTTCACGGTGCGATGACCCAAAGAAAATAAACGGTCGAGCGACGATACAGACCAATGAACAAGCTCAACCCCAACATCAGATGAAAGAACCGAGTGAGACGAAGCCGGAGGTCTAGGGATACCATGAATAAAAAAACTAACGATGCCATCACCACAATCCGGAGGCGGAACAAAGTCACCCCGACCATGCCGACACCTAGAACGAAACGGATGGGTTTTAAAGCACTCCCCACACAACCAAAGCCCCATCCGCTTTAAAGTTATCTCGGCATTAGAGAAAACCGTCAGACTATCAGTAAGAGTTTGACGGGTAAGACCCATAGCACCGTCAATACAATGTCGATTCTGAAAATGCTTTCGCCAGGCGGCCTTAGTAAGGCCCCTACCACCTCCATTCGGACACCCATGAATACCAGAAAAAGGACAAGGAAATCGTACTAAAACAGGCATGATAAAGAAAAGGAAAATAATACCTAATATTAAAATAGAAACCCTAAAGTTTCCCATGCAAGGCTAGGGCACGGCTGAGACACACGGCCAACACCAACCACATCACCACCGTGACCCATAACCCACAACGACCCATAACCCTCCACCACGGCGACACTCAACACAGCCAGCAACACTCAATACCTAATATTATTATTATTATTATTATTATTATTATTATTATTATTATTATTTTTTTTTTTTTTTTTTTTTTTTTTTTTTTATTATTATTAGTATGCGCGCAACTTTCATTAAAATAAAATGAATAGTTTACATGAAGTTGGCGGGGAGCCGAGAGACAATCTAAGCCCCCACCCCCTTAGCTACAGCAAAGCTAATCCTAGTAAAAATATAAGCGGCAACCCGAGCCCCTGCATCCTGAGATACCGAGAACTTCTGGATCCGCTTAAGCAAATCAACAGCATCCGAGCCCATCTCCCCAAGCGAAGAGAAAGAGAAGGGTAGGAAACCATAGCCAGCAGTCGCGCATAAATCCCTATACTTAGCACATTTGCGCTGAGCAGCATCAGCAACAACCCGTCCCGGCACAAAATCAGACATCCCAGTCTGAGTCAAGGGGGAAGACCCGGTCAAATCAACACACACATCACGTCCTCTGTCCCACGAATAAAGTAGCAAATCCGCAGGTCGAAGAGATCCGCCATGCCCGTCAACCAAACCGATATCAACCTCCTTACCCGAAGAAATACCAGACCTATAGCATATGTCGAATAAGGTGTCACGAACGAGGTTATGCCGATGCTTAACCCCCACAGTACCAGTACAAGAAACAGCGTGGTCCTCATACAAATCATCAGCAAAAACCCGAGAGCAAGCAGGACAAGGCCTAGATACCGTGAATAACGGGACACCAAGGCGATACCCCAGCACACTACGGTAAGTCCTCCGGTTCATAGTCTGACCCAACCCAGATATAGGAACCGCGCGCAACCAATCAGAGGCGTGGGCACCCTGCTGAGACTTCCATAACGCAAGCTGACGTGGTGTCAAAGAAAATACAGATTCCGCAGTAGCAGCAATCCTCGCAAAATATATATCTGCCAGTTTCTTCATAAGTTTAGGGGCAGCGATTTCACTAGGATCACGTAAAAAGGAAGAACCTGTAGTCTCAGAGAACACCCGCAAGGCATTGTCGAAAGTAGGACCAGAATCCACAATACCTGAAGACCGAAGTAGCTTACCCTGCAAATCAGCAGACTGCAAACGGGACGCTAGGAAAGCATAATGAAAAACATCCCCGGCAGCATAAACACCGAGCCCACCCAGATGAAAAGGGAAAGTGGCAAGGCGCCACTGCCAATCCCCAAAACCTGGCCCAGACGCGGTGACAATACGTTCCAAGCTAGAACGAAGTGCTGCATCAAAACGAAGATGGATAGACCCAAAGATCCCCGGGGAACATGTACGGAGGGTAAAGTAGAGCTTAGATATACCCGTACAAGCTCTAAGCAGAAGCAACTCACATTGCGGGTCCTCAATCCTAGCAACTAAATCCATCAGCTCGATGGTCTTAGTCACTCTCTTCGCCACAAGCTCACTGCCAAAACTAGAGCAAGTACTGACAGGCCCACCCAAAACAGAAACACCACGCATAGGCCGAGCAATGGAAGGAGGGAAAACACCAGGGAGTCGACTCCGGGGGTCCTCAGTAGGCCAAAAAACCTTAGTCTTAGCGACATTAAGATGGAGACCAAACTGAGGACCATCTGCCATAATCAAATCCAAAACCTTCCCCACCTCCAAAGTATCCCCAACAATGGTGCCATCATCTAAGTACCAAGCTTGCAAACTCAAATCAAAAGAATCCTGTATCTTGCACACCAAGGGATGCAAAACCAAAGCGAAAAGCAAGGGTCCCAAAGGATCACCCTGCTGGACTCCCTGACAAGACCACAAAGAATGTTCCCCATAATAGAGACGGGCAGGACTAGAGTAACAAAACTCCACCCAACGGGAAAGAATCGGGCAACGACGGCGAACTTCCAAAAGCATGGTTACACGATCAACAAGGTTGAAAGCATTCTGGAAGTCAACCAGCAACATAGAAAGCCCCACATCACCACCACGAGCCTCAATGAACCGATTCAAGGCATGTAAGACAGCCTCTCCTCCACCGGACACCCCAACCCCAAACTGAAGACCAGCAAAATACGAACACAAAGAAGGACCAACCAAACAAGCACCTACCTTAGAAACAAGACGTCTCCAGACGGTGCCAACAGCAATAGGACGAACACCACCACCAGGTTTAACAAGCGGCGTAAGTGGAGCGCTGGCAATGTACTCACCAAGAGCTTGTGGACATCTGCCCTCAAGAAAAAGATTGACCACTCTAGTAATAGAAGCGATCAGATCATCAGAGACAGCCACAGCAGCGCCACTCAAGCAATCCAAGAGGTGTTGGGCACGAAACCCATCCCTCCCACAAGAAGTGCCACGTGGGAAACTACGAATCATATCTACAACCACAGCCGAAGAGGCAATAAGAGAATGGTGGTCCACAGGCAAAGGAGGCAAGGAAGGTGATGGGGCGGCCAGGTGCTTCTCTCGCAAAGCCCCAAGAATGACATCAGAGTAGGGGGAGCTTTCATTAAAATAAAATGTAAAGTTTACAAGAAGTTGGTGGGGAGCCGAGAGACAATCTGGGCCCCTACCCCCTTAGCTATAGCAAAACTAAGCCTAGTAAAGATATAAGCGGCCACCCGAGCCCCAGCATCCTGAGATACCGAGAATTTCTGGATCCGCTTGAGCAAGTCAACAGCATCTGAGCCCAGCTCTCCAAGCGAAGAGAAAGAGAAGGGTAGGAAACCATAGCCAGCAGCCGCGCATAAATCTCCATACTTAGCACATTTGCGCTGAGCAGCATCAGCGACAACCCGTCCCGACACAAAATCGGACTTCCCAGTCTGAGTCAAGGGGGAAGACCCTGTCAAATCAACACACACATCACGACCTCTGTCCCAGGAATAAAGTAGCAAATCCGCAGGACGAAGAGACCCGTCATGCCCGTCAACCAAACCGATAACAACCTCCTTACCCGTAGAAATACCAGCCCTATAGCATATGTCAAATAATGTGTCACAAACGAGGTTATGGCGATGCTTAACCCCCACAGTACCAGTACAAGAAACCGCGTGGTCCCCAAAAATATCATCAGCAAAAACCCGAGAGCAGGCAGGACAAGGCCTAGATATCCCGAATAACGGAATACCCAGTCGATACCCAAGCACACTACGGTAAGTCCTACCGTTCATTGTCTGACCCAACCCGGAGATAGAGACCGCACGCAACCAATCAGAGGAGTGGCTACCCTGCTGAGACTTCCATAACGCAAGCTGGCGCGGTGTCAAAGAGAAAACAGATTCCGCAGTAGCAGCAATCCTCGCAAAATATATATCTGCCAGTTTTATTATTATTATTATTATTATTATTATTATTATTATTATTATTATTATTATTATTATTATTATTATTATTATTATTATTATTATTATTATTATTATTATTATTATTATTATTATTATTATTATTATTCTTATTATTATTATTATTATTATTATTTTTATTATTATTATTATTATTATTATTATTATTATTATTATTATTATTATTATTATTATTATTATTATTATTATTATTATTATTATTATTATTATTACTATTATTATTATTACTATTATTATTATTACTATTATTATTATTACTATTATTATTATTACTATTATTATTATTATTATTATTATTATTATTATTATTATTATTATTATTATTATTATTATTATTATTATTATTATTATTATTATTATTATTATTATTATTATTATTATTATTATTATTATAAGATGCGCGCAGCTTTCATTAAAATAAAATAAAATGAAAAGTTTACATGAAGTTGGTGGGGAGCCGAGAGACAATCTGGGCCCCCACCCCCTTAGCTATAGCAAAGCTAATCCTAGTAAAGATATAAGCGGCCACCTGAGCCCCAACATCCTGATATACCGAGAACTTCTGGATCCGCTTGAGCAAGTCAACAGCATCCGAGCCCAGCTCCCCAAGCAAGAGAAAGAGAAGGGTAGGAAACCATAGCCAGCAGCCGCGCATAAATCTCCATACTTAGCACATTTGCGCTGAGCAGCATCAGCGACAACCCGTCCCGGCACAAAATCGGACTTCCCAGTCTGTGTCAAGGGGGAAGACCCTGTCAAATCAACACACACATCACGACCTCTGTCCCAGGAATAAAGTAGCAAATCCGCAGGACGAAGAGACCCGTCATGCCCGTCAACCAAACCGATATCAACCTCCTTACCCGTAGAAATACCAGCCCTATAGTATATGTCAAATAATGTGTCACGAACGAGGTTATGGCGATGCTTAACCTCCACAGTACCAGTACAAGAAACTGCGTGGTCCCCAAAAATATCATCAGCAAAAACACGAGAGCAGGCAGGACAAGGCCTAGATATCCCGAATAACGGAATACCCAGTCGATACCCAAGCACACTACGGTAAGTCCTACCGTTCATAGTCTGACCCAACCTCGAGATAGAGACCGCACGCAACCAATCCGAGGAGTGGGTACCCTGCTGAGACTTCCATAACGCAAGCTGGCGCGGTGTCAAAGAGAAAACAGATTCCGCAGTAGCAGCAATCCTCGCAAAATATATATCTGCCAGTTTTATTATTATTATTATTATTATTATTATTATTATTGTTATTATTATTATTATTATTATTATTATTATTATTATTATTATTATTATTTTTTTTTTTTTATTTTTTTTATTTTTTATTTTTTTTTTATAAGATGCGCGCAGCTGTCATTAAAATAAAATAAAATGAAAAGTTTACATGAAGTTGGTGGGGAGCCAAGAGACAATCTGGGCCCCCACCCCCTTAGCTATAGCAAAGCTAATCCTAGTAAAGATATAAGCGGTCACCCGAGCCCCAGCATCCTGAGATACCGAGAACTTCTGGATCCGCTTGAGCAAGTCAACAACATCCGAGCCCAGCTCCCCAAGCGAAGAGAAAGAGAAGGGTAGGAAACCATAGCCAGCAGCCGCGCATAAATCCCCATACTTAGCACATTTGCGCTGAGCAGCATCTGCGACAACCCGTCCCGGCACAAAATCGGACATCCCAGTCTGAGTCAAGGGGGAAGACCCTGTCAAATCAACACACACATCGCGCCCTCTGTCCCAGGAATAAAGTAGCAAATCCGCAGGACGAAGAGATCCGCCATGCCCGTCAACCAGACCGATATCAACCTCCTTGCCCGTAGAAATACCAACCCTATAGCATATGTCAAATAAAGTGTCACGAACGAGGTTATGCCGATGCTTAACCCCCACAGTACCAGTACAAGAAACCGCGTGGTCCCCAAAAATATCATCAGCAAAAACCCGAGAGCAGGCAGGACAAGGCCTAGATACCCCGAATAACAATATACCCAGTCGATACCCAAGCACACTACGGTAAGTCCTACCGTTCATAGTCTGACCCAACCCAGAGATAGTGCAGCAGGAGCTCACCCAAGGGGCCTTGATGATCAAGCCACATACAAGACAAGCTTGACCCCTCAGATGGAAGCTCGAATTACAAGGTCTAAACAACAAGCTATGACAAGTCAAGAGCAACCCAAGCCAAGCCACCCCAATGAAGAAGACAGTTCAGGGTTCAACAACCCATGCCCCTCCCCAACACAACCCACATTACCCACACAAAACAGAAACAGAGCCATTCAGGCCCAGACAGACCAGTTAACAAACCCAGCCTCTAGGAGGTACACCAGGGCATCCCAACCACCCCCACTATGGCCTACCATCAAGACAACCCTCTAAGCTACAAGTTTGCCCAGGACAACCCATTTTGAAGTCTAGTAAAAACCCATGAAACAGACACCCCAAAGCTAGGGTCCAGTAAACAGCATAGCAGAGGTAGTACATGCTCAGATGATGTTTTCTTTTGCTTAAGTCAACTTGTCTTCATCTAAGGCAGGTTTATCTATGTCCTAATAAGAGTGAAGAGTTCCAAGGAGCAACAAAACACCCAGAGCAACGCACGAGACAACAAGATCAACAGATTTCCATTTCAGGAAAACTCCAAAAACTACTTTATTTGCTTTTGCTCAGTCTGTTTTCTTTTGTGTTTTGTGTCTGTTCTTTATAGTTGTTAAGCTCGTCCTCTTGTGAGGCCCTTAATTAATGTCAGTAGAAGTAGTTTAGATCCTAAGCTGGCCCTTGGATGATACATACATCCAATTGTTCACAAGATATCAGTCCCTCTATATAAGGAGGTCTTGTATGTTGTTGTAAGCAGACTTTTATGAATGAATGAATTAAACTTTGAGAAATCACTCAATGTTATCAAACTTGTGCTAAGAGCTGGAGTTTGAAGCAAGCCTGATACACCTCCAAGGTGTTTGATCAGTGCCTTGTATTGTGAGCTAAGTTATACCTGTGCTTTGCTGTGGTTTAACTTACTTGCTGTTGAGGTTAGTTTAGGGTGTTTGTGCTTTGCTGTAACACTTGAGACTGTCTCTAAAACCAGTCTTGAATCCTTTCTCTCTTGTGCTTTGCTGTAGAGGACTGTATCCAAGTCATATCCCTTGAATCTTTCAATTAAACAACCCACTATCTCTAAAACAACATCCCTTGTTACTTGATATTGTTTTCAGTTTGAGTCAAGCTAATCAGATCACTTAAAACTTGTGAACCTTAGTAGTTTACACTCCAAATTGGTATCAGAGCTTTGGTTGAGAGTCTTAGTGAGTTCATTTTCCCTAACTACATTTAAAAACACAAAAATAGCCCAATGAGTGAAGAGAGACTAGCAGGAGTAGAAGCAAGGATGAAGGATCTGGCTGGGATTGTAACCACCCTAACCAGAACCTTGGACCAAGTTATAGGCAACCATTTGCTTGCTGGAGGGAGAGGTAGAGGACGTGGAAGAGGCCAAGAAGGAGGCAGAGGAAGGCCACCTGATGATGAAGAGTACCCAGACTCAGATGACTCAACAAGAAGCAGAGCTTCCATCCACAGGAACACAGACAAGCATCTTAAGGTAGATATCCCTGAGTTTTCTGGTAGTCTTAATCCTGATGACTTGTTAGAATGGCTTAGAGAAGTAGAAAGGATCTTTGAGTACAAGGGATACAATGATTCCAAGTCTTTTAAAGTAGCCATCCTTAAACTGAAAGGGTATGCTTCCCTTTGGTATGAGACTATGAAAGGATTAAGGGCTAGGGAAGGTAAAGAACCCATCAAGTCTTGGACTAAACTTAAAAAGAAACTGTTAGACAAATTTGTTGCTAAGGATTACACCCAGGATCTGTTTATCAAGTTGTCTAAGTTGAAACAAGGAGACAAACCTGTTGAATCTTATCTGAGGGAGTTTGAACAACCCACCTTACAATGTGATATAAATGAGAAACCTGAGCAAAGGATTGCTAGGTACTTAGAGGGTCTAGATAAGAACATTTCTAACAAGGTTAGGATGCAACCTCTGTGGTCATTTGATGATGTTGTCAACCTATCTCTGAGAATTGAGAAGATAGGGAAAACTAAGCCTGCTACACCAAAACCTGTTAGGCCTTTTCAAACCAGACCTTATAGTGGGTTTAGAACCATGGATACCCCCAATACAGCACCCCCACCTATCTTAGACAAGGGTAAGGGCATCATGGGTCAAAAGCCAAGCACTTCATTGACTGAGAACAGAATTAGGTGCTTCCAATGTCAAGGCTATGGACATTTCAGGAAGGATTGCCCTTCTAAGAAGACCTTAACCATAATGGAAGTTGAGGCTTGGGAGAAAGAGGGTCTAGTTGCGTATGAAAGGGATGAGCCTGAGGTTGAAGAAGTGGTGAGTGAGGAAGAAGAGTCTAGTCAGGAGGCAATAGTGGCACTCCCTGACACAGGCCACAGCTTAGTCCTATGGAGAGTAATGCATTCACAACAGATACCTTTGGAGGAGGATCAAAGGTCCCTCATTTTCAGGAGCAGATGTACCATACAAGGGCGGGTTTGTAACCTTATTATAGATGGAGGTAGTTGTACCAATGTGGCTTCTGTTACTATGGTTGATAAGCTGAAGTTGAGCACTCAAGATCACCCTCACCCCTATAATTTGAGATGGCTGAGTAAGGGAGCAGAGGTTAAGGTGGATAAGCAATGCATGGTCCCTTTCTCCATTGGCAGTGTGTACAAGGATGAAGTATTGTGTGATGTGGTTCCAATGGATGCCTGTCACTTGCTATTAGGAAGGCCATGGGATTTTGATAAAAGCTCCATACACCAAGGAAGAAGCAATACCTATTCTTTCAAGCATGGGAGCAGGAAGGTGACATTAGCCCCCTTGCCACCACACCAGAAGAGCTATGGAGGTCCAAGTATGGCTGAGGATTTTAGTGGAGTTGTATTTCTATCTGAGTCAGCAATGGTCAAGGAGTGTAGTGAGGAGCAACATATAGTAATGCTGCTATCAAAAGAAGTTCAGGAAGAGGAGTCTAAGGTGATCCCTGCAGATGTTAAGCCCCTCATTGATCAGTTCAAGGAAGTGTTTCCAGAGGAACTTCCTGATGTCTTACCCCCTTTGAGAGGGATTGAACACCAAATAGACCTTGTGCCAGGGTCTGTACTACCTAATAGACCAGCCTACAGATGTGATCCTAAGGCTGATCACGAGGCTACACAAAGAGCTACAGTTGGAGAGTTGGAGCGTTGATGAGTAAAGGGTTTGTAAGGGAGTCATTAAGTCCTTGTGCTGTGCCTGCATTGTTGGTTCCTAAGAAGGATGGGACTTGGAGGATGTGCATAGATAGCAGGGCTATCAACAACATCACAGTCAAGTATAGGTTCCCTATACCTAGGCTTGATGACATGTTGGATGAACTAAGTGGCTCAAGGTTCTTTTCTAAGATTGACTTGAGGCAAGGTTACCATCAATTGAGGATCAGAGAAGGAGATGAGTGGAAGACAGCCTTCAAAACAAAGCATGGCCTTTATGAGTGGCTTGTCATGCCCTTTGGCCTGTCAAATGCCCCAAGTACCTTCATGAGATTGATGACAGAGGTGCTTAGGCCTTGCCTAGGGAGATTTGTGGTGGTATACTTTGATGATATTCTCATCTACAGCAAGAGCAAGGATGATCATTTGAGGCATCTTGAGGCTGTGTTTGAAATACTTAAGGAGAGCAAGCTCTTTGGGAAACTTGAGAAGTGCACCTTCATGACTGAGGAAGTCAAGTTTCTAGGATATGTGGTCTCTGGTAGAGGCATTTCAGTTGATCAAGACAAGATCATGGCAGTCCAGTCTTGGCCTATCCCTAGGAGTATTACAGAAGTAAGGGGATTCCATGGCTTAGCATCCTTCTACAGAAGATTCATTAAGGACTTTAGCACCATTGCAGCACCTCTCACTGAGTGCATGAAGAAGGGAGAGTTCACTTGGACTGAGAATGCTTTGCAGGCTTTCAAACACATGAAGAAGCTCTTGTGCAGTGCACCTATCCTAAGATTGCCAAACTTTGATTGCCTTTTTGAGGTTGAATGTGATGCAAGTGGAGTGGGAATTGGAGCTGTCCTCATCCAAGAGAAGAAACCTGTAGCCTACTTTAGTGAGAAGCTAAGTGGTGCCAAGCTAAACTATTCTACATATGATAAAGAGTTCTATGCTCTTGTCAGAGCTCTGAGGCATTGGAGTCATTACCTGAAGCCCAAACCTTTTGTCTTACACTCTGATCATGAGGCATTGAAGTACATAGGAGGCCAGCATAAGCTCAGTCACAGACATGCTAAGTGGGTGGAGTTCCTTCAGTCATTCACCTTTTCTAGCAAGTACAAAGAGGGCAAACAAAATGTGGTGGCTGATGCATTGTCTAGGAGATACACTCTGCTATCAACTATGGAGCAAAGGGTTCTTGGTTTTGAGTTCATGAAGGATATGTATCAAGAAGATCCAGACTTTGCAGAGGATTGGTTGGCACAGAAAGAGGGAACAAGAACCATTGATTCACCCTACACTTTGCAAAATGGATTCTTATTTAAAGGAAACAAGCTGTGTGTTCCCAGAGGATCTTATAGGAATCTATTGATTAAGGAGGTACATGGAAGTGGCCTTGGAGGACACTTTGGGGTTCAGAAAACTGTGGACATACTACAAGATCAATTCCACTGGCCTAAGATGATGGGAGAAGTTCAAATAGTGCTCAGAAGGTGTGGAGTTTGTCAAAAGGCCAAGAGTTCTTTCCAAGCAGGACCTTACACTCCCCTACCAGTCCCATGTAGGCCTTGGGAGGATGTTAGTATGGATTTCATAATGGCATTGCCTAGGACAGCAAGAGGGAAGGATTCTATCATGGTGGTTGTGGATAGGTTCAGTAAGATGGCACATTTCATTGCATGCAAGAAGACTGAGGATGCTGTGAGTGTAGCAGAGCTATACCTTGATGAGGTGGTGAGGTTACATGGAGTTCCAAGGACCATTGTGTCTGACAGAGACACAAAGTTTATGAGCCATTTCTGGAGGACATTGTGGAAACTGCTTAACACTAGGTTATTGTTTAGTACCTCCCATCACCCTCAAACTGATGGCCAAACTGAGGTGACTAACAAGACCTTGGGAAGAATCTTGAGGTGTATAGTCAGCAAATCTCTCAAGGATTGGGACTTGAAGTTGGCTCAAGCAGAGTTCTCTTTCAATAGAGCTCCATCAGCAGCCACAGGCCACTCCCCCTTTGAAGTGGTCTATGGTACTAACCCCTTAATGCCTTTGAGTTTGTCTAATGTGTGCAGGTCAGAAGTCCACTATGATGCCAAGAAGAGGGTGGAACAAATGTTAAAACTCCATGAATCAGTCAGGAAACAAATTGAGAAAGCTAATGATCTGTACAAGAAGAATGCCAAGGTTCCTAAGACCAAGAAAGACTTTGCACCAGGAGATCTAGTATGGATCAACCTAAGGAAAGAAAGGTTCCCTTCCAAGAGAAAGAACAAGCTAGAGCCAAGAGCAGATGGTCCTTTTCAAGTCATAGAGAAGATAGGTCCCAATGCCTACAAAATTGATCTACCAGGAGAGTATGCAGTCCATGGGACATTCAATGTTGGAGATCTTAGTCCTTTCTTTGAAGACTCTGAGGGAGAAGAAGACACAGGCTTGAGGTCAAGCCCTTTTCAACCTGGGGAGGCTGCAGCAGGAGCTCACCCAAGGGGCCTTGATGATCAAGCCACATACAAGACAAGCTTGACCCCTCAGATGGAAGCTCGAATTACAAGGTCTAAACAACAAGCTATGACAAGTCAAGAGCAACCCAAGCCAAGCCACCCCAATGAAGAAGACAGTTCAGGGTTCAACAACCCATGCCCATCCCCAACACAACCCACATTACCCACACAAAACAGAAACAGAGCCATTCAGGCCCAGACAGACCAGTTAACAAACCCAGCCTCTAGGAGGTACACCAGGGCATCCCAACCACCCCCACTATGGCCTACCATCAAGACAACCCTCTAAGCTACAATTTTGCCCAGGACAAACCATTTTGAAGTCTAGTAAAAACCCATGAAACAGACACCCCAAAGCTAGGGTCCAGTAAACAGCATAGCAGAGGTAGTACATGCTCAGATGATGTTTTCTTTTGCTTAAGTCAACTTGTCTTCATCTAAGGCAGGTTTATCTATGTCCTCATAAGAGTGGAGAGTTCCAAGGAGCAACAAAACACCCAGAGCAAAGCACAAGACAACAAGATCAACAGATTTCCATTTCAGGAAAACTCCAAAAACTACTTTATTTGCTTTTGCTCAGTCTGTTTTCTTTTGTGTTTTGTGTCTGTTCTTTATAGTTGTTAAGCTCGTCCTCTTGTGAGGCCCTTAATTAATGTCAGTAGAAGTAGTTTAGATCCTAAGCTGGCCCTTGGATGATACATACATCCAATGGTTCACAAGATATCAGTCCCTCTATATAAGGAGGTCTTGTATGTTGTTGTAAGCAGACTTTTATGAATGAATGAATTAAACTTTGAGAAATCACTCAATGTTATCAAACTTGTGCTAAGAGCTGTAGTTTGAAGCAAGCCTGATACACCTCCAAGGTGTTTGATCAGTGCCTTGTATTGTGAGCTAAGTTATACCTGTGCTTTGCTGTGGTTTAACTTACTTGCTGTTGAGGTTAGTCTAGGGTGTTTGTGCTTTGCTGTAACACTTGAAACTGTCTCTAAAACCAGTCTTGAATCCTTTTTCTCTTGTGCTTTGCTGTAGAGGATTGTATCCAAGTCATATCCCTTGAATCTTTCAGTTAAACAACTCACAATCTCTAAAATAACACCCCTTGTTACTTGATATTGTTTTCAGTTTGAGTCAAGCTAATCAAGTCACTTAAAAAAACTTGTGAACCTTAGTAGTTTACACTCCAGATAGGGACCGCACGCAACCAATCAGAGGAGTGGGTACCCTGCTGAGACTTCCATAACGCAAGCTGGCGCGGCGTCAAAGAGAAAATAGATTCCGCAGTAACAGCAATCCTCGCAAAATATATATCTGCCAGTTTCTTATTATTTTTATTATTATTACTATTATTATTATTACTATTATTATTATTACTATTATTATTATTATTATTATTATTAGTATTATTATTATTATTATTATTATTATTATTATTATTATTATTATTATTATTATTATTATTATTATTATTATTATTATTATTATTATTATTATTATTATTATTATTATTATTATTATTATTATTATTATTATTATTATAATAAGATGCGCGCAGCTTTCATTAAAATAAAATAAAATGAAAAGTTTACATGAAGTTGGTGGGGAGCCGAGAGACAATCTGGGCCCCCACCCCCTTAGCTATAGCAAAGCTAATCCTAGTAAAGATATAAGTGGCCACCCGAGCCCCAGCATCCTGAGATACCGAGAACTTCTGGATCCGCTTGAGCAAGTCAACAGCATCCGAGCCCAGCTACCCAAGCGAAGAGAAAGAGAAGGGTAGGAAACCATAGCCAGCAGTCGCGCATAAATCCCTATACTTAGTACATTTGCGCTGAGCAGCATCAGCAACAACCTGTCCCGGCACAAAATCAGACATCCCAGTCTGAGTCAAGGGTAAGACCCTGTCAAATCAACACACACATCACGCCCTCTGTCCCACGAATAAAGTAGCAAATCCGCCGGACGGAGAGATCCGCCATGCCCGTCAAGCAAACCAATATCAACCTCCTTGCCCGAATAAATACCAGACCTATAGCAAATGTCAAATAAGGTGTCACGAACGAGGTTATGGCGATGCTTAACCCCCACAGTACCAGTACAAGAAACAGCGTGGTCCCCATACATATCGTCATCAAAAACCCGAGAGCAAGCAGGACATGGCCTAGATACCGCGAATAACGGAACACCCATTCGATACCCCAGCACACTACGGTAAGTCCTTCTGTTCATAGTCTGACCCAACCCAGAGATAGGAACCGCACGCAGCCAATCAGAGGAGTGGGCACCCTGCTGAGACTTCCACAACGCAAGCTGACGTGGTGTCAAAGAAAAAACATATTCTGAAGAAGCAGCAACCGTCGCGAAATATATATCTGCCAATTTCTTCAAAAGTTTAGGGGCAGCGATTTCACTCGGATCACGTAAAAAATCAG
Organism: Heliosperma pusillum; assembly: GCA_022085475.1. Lineage (NCBI taxonomy): Eukaryota > Viridiplantae > Streptophyta > Magnoliopsida > Caryophyllales > Caryophyllaceae > Heliosperma > Heliosperma pusillum. Next base: position 52,447 of record JAIUZE010011036.1, read on the forward strand.
AACCTGTAGTCTCCGAAAACACCCGCAAGGCATCATCGAAAGTAGGACCAGCACATACAATACCAGAAGGCCGCAGGAGCGCTGCCTGCAAAACTGCAGATTGCAAACGGGAAGCTAGAAAAGCATAGTGTAAAACATCTCCTGCTGGATAAACACCAAGTCCGCCCAAATGAAAAGGGAAAGTGGCAAGGCGCCACTGCCAATCCCCAAAACCAGGCCCAGACGCGGTGACAATACGTTCCAAGCTAGAACGAAGTGCAGCATCAAAACGAAGATGGACAGACCCAAAGACTCCAGGGGAGCAAGTACGAAGAGAAAAATAAAGCTTAGAAATACCAGTACAAGCACGGAGCAGAAGCAACTCGCATTGCGGGTCCTCGATCCTCGCGACTAAATCCATAAGCTCAATGGTCTTAGTCACTCTCCTCGCCACAAGCTCACTGCCAAAAATAGGACAAGTACTGACAGGTCCACCCAAAACCGAGACACCACGTAAGGGCCGGGCAATAGTAGGGGGGAAAACCCCGGGAAGCCGACTCCGAGGATCCTCAATGGGCCAAAAGACCTCAGTCTTAGCCACATTAAGATGGAGACCAAAACGAGGCCCATCAACCATAATCAAATCCAAAACAGCCCCCACCTGCAAAGTGTCCCCAACAATGGTGCCGTCATCCAAATACCAGGCCTGCATAGTAAGATCAAAAGAGTCCCGGATTTTGCACACTAAGGGATGTAAAACCAAAGCGAAAAGCAAAGGGCCTAACGGATCACCCTGCTGAACACCCTGACAAGACCACAAGCAATGCTCCCCATAATAAAGACGGGCAGGGCTAGAGTAACAAAACTCCACCCAATGGGAAAGAACCGGACAACGACGGCGGACTTCCTGTAGCATAGTCACACAATCAACAAGGTTGAAAGCATTCTGGAAATCAACTAGCAACATAGACAGTCCCACATCACCACCACGGGCCTCAACGAGCCGATTCAAGACATGCAAGATAGCCTCTCCTCCACCAGACACTCCAACCCCAAACTGCAGACCAGCAAAATAAGTAGATAAAGAAGGACCAACCAAACAAGCACCAACCTTAGAGACAAGACGTCTCCAGACAGTGCCAACAGCGATAGGACGAACACCCCCGCCCGCCTTAACAAGCGGCGTAAGCGGAGCGCTGGCAATGTACTCACCAAGGGCTATAGGGCACCGACCCTCCAAGAAAAGATTAACCACCCTAGTAACAGAAGCGATCAAATCATCGGAGATAGCCACAGCAGCACCACTCAAACAGTCCATAAGGTGTTGGGCACGAAGCCCATCCCTCCCGCAAGAGGTGCCACGCGGGAAACCACGAATCATATCCAATACCACCGCCGAAGAGGCAACAAGAGAATGATGATCCAAAGGCAAAGGAGGTAGCGAAGGAGATGGGGCGACAGGATGCTTCTCTCGCAGAGCACCAAGAGTGGCATCAGAGTAGGGGGCGACGCCAGAGGAAGAAAGCACCCTAACAGCAGCAGTATAGTGACCATCACAAACCTTCCGCCGACACTGGCGGAGGTTAAGCTCACTCAAATCCAGATCTTCCCCCACATGAAACGAAGGAGGAACCTCAGCTAAACACTCCTGCAGAAGCTGCAATCCCCCCCAGGCACCCCCCAAGCAAGAATAGCCCTGGTAATACTCTCCTCCTGACGCTGTCGCCTAACAGTCGTCCTACACTCAAGATTACTCGGAGGAGCGAAGGTCTTAAGCAGACAAATAGGCAACACAAGCAAACGAACCCAACAGGATAGATCACCGGGAGAGTCAGCCACATCATCCAAGACCCCCTTCATAACCCGAGCAAACCCAAGACGACACTTAGGAGGAATAGATTTCACGGTGCGATGGCCCAAAGAAAATAAACGATCAAGCGAAGGTACAGACCACTGAACATGCGCAACCTCATCATCAGATGAAAGAACCGAGTGAGACGGAGCCATAGGTCTAGGGATACCATGAATAAAAAAACTAACGATGCCATCGCCACAATCCGGAGGCGGAACTATGTCACCCCAACCATGCCGACACCTAGAACGAAACGTATGGGTTTTAAAGCACTCCCCACACAACCAAAGCCCCATCCGCTTTAAAGCAATCTCGGCATTAGAGAAAACCGTCAGACTATCAGTAAGAGTTTGACGCGTAAGACCCATAGCACCGTCAATACAATGTCGATCCTGAAAATGCTTTTGCCATGCGGCCTTAGTAAGGCCCCTACCACCGCCATTCGGACACCCATGAATTTTAGAAAAAGGACAAGGGAACCGAACTAAAATAGGCATGAGGAGAATTACACGCAAGAAGACAAAACCCAATCACACGCATGTGCATGGAAATAAACACAAAAACCAATCACAACATGACACGTGTAATGAAGTATAACAAACCAAATCGAGAAAACCTAAAAAAAAAAAACGAAATGCAAAGAAGTAAACCTGCCGCACAACAGATCAAACTACAAACCAGCCACCACCGGCTCCACTCTACGACCAGCACCACCACAACCGTCACACAGGTCGACACCAATGGCCGGCAACCAGTGGTAGGCTGCAACTGTACTGCTCTCCCACACACGACAAGCAGCCACACCAAACACCAGGCGACACGCAAACCACCACCAAGTTACCCACACCGGCGACGTGAGTGACGTGGGGTCTGAGTAAGGCAAGTGACGTGGTGGCAAACCGCAGCAGCGAAAAAAGAGGCCCACTAGCGCTGATCTCCGAACACGAAAACGCAGCCGCGTGCCCTAGACACAACCACAGGACCAACAACGACAAAAACACCAGGCCGGTGAGTGGTTGGCCGACAAGGAAGGTGGTTGGCAGGGAGCCCACACTGGCGGCAGTCGAAGATCCAGCCGCGCGACTCTCTCCTCACCCACTCTCTCTATTATTATTATTATTATTATTATTATTATTATTATTATTATTATTATTATTATTATTATTATTATTATTATTATTATTATTATTATTATTATTATTATAATTATAATTATTATTATTATTATTATTATTTTTTTTTTTTTTATTCTTTTTTTATTATTATTATTTTTTTTTTTTTATTATAATATGCGCGCAGCTTTCATTCAAATAAAATGTAAAATTTACAAGAAGTTGGTGGGGAGCCGAGAGACAATCTGGGCCCCCACCCCCTTAGCTATAGAAAAACTAAGCCTAGTAAAGATATAAGCGGCCACCCGAGCCCCAGCATTTTGAGATACCGAGAATTTCTGGATCCGCTTGAGCAAGTCAACAACATCTAAGCCCAGCTCTCCAAGCGAAAAGAAAGAGAAGAATAGGAAACCATAGTCAGCAACCGCGCATAAATCTCCATACTTAGCACATTTGCGCTGAGCAGCATAAGCGACAACCCGTCCTGGCACAAAATCGGACATCCCAGTCCGAGTCAAGGGGGAAGACCCTGTCAAATCAACACACACATCACGCCATCTGTCCGAGGAATAAAGTAGCAAATCCGCAAGACGAAGAGACCCGCCATGCCCGTCAACCAAACCGATATCAACCTCCTTGCCCGTAGAAATACCAGCCCTATAGCATATATCAAATAAGGTGTCACGAACGAGGTTATGCCGATGCTTAACCCCCACAGTACCAGTACAAGAAACATCGTGGTCCCCAAAAATATCATCAGTAAAACCCGAGAGCAGGCAGGACAAGGCCTAGATACCCTGAATAACGGAATACCCAGTCGATAGCCAAGCACACTACGGTAAGTCCTACCGTTCATAGTCTGACCCAACCCAGAGATAGGGACCGCACGCAACCAATCAGAGGAGTGGGTACCCTGCTGAGACTTCCATAACGCAAGCTGGCGCGGTGTCAAAGAGAAAAAAAGATTCCGCAGTAGCAGCAATCCTCGCAAAATATATATCTGCCAGTTTCTTTATTAGTTTAGGGGCAGCGATTTCACTAGGATCACGTAAAAAGGCAGAACCTGTAGTCTCAGAGAACACCCGCAAGGCATCATCGAAAGTAGGACTAGCATCCACAATACCAGAAGGCCGTAGAAGCTTAGCCTGCAAATCGGAAGACTGTAAACGGGACGCCAAAAAAGCATAGTGCAAAACATCCCCGACAGCATAAACACCGAGCCCACCAAGATGAAATGGGAAAGTGGCAAGGCGCCACTGCCAATCCCCAAAACCAGGCCCAGACGCGGTGACAATACGTTCCAAGCTAGAACGAAGCGCTGCATCAAAACGAAGATGGACAGACCCAAAGATCCCCGGGGAACAAGTACGGAGGGTAAAGTAGAGCTTAGAAATACCAGTACAAGCTCAAAGCAAAAGCAACTCACATTGCGGGTCCTCAATCCTAGCAACCAAATCCATAAGCTCGATGGTCTTAGTCACTATCTTCGCCACAAGCTCACTGCCAAAACTAGGGCAAGTACTGACAGGCCCACCCAACACAGAGACACCACGCAAAGGCCGAGCAATAGAAGGGGGGAAAACACCAGGAAGTCGACTCCGGGGATCTGAAAAGTGAATATTTGTATGATTTTAACCCCCACTTTAGCTCGGTTTTGTATGTCATTTGTGCTTTGTTAAGCCACTTTATGAGCTAATATCGTCTTCTAGGCGAATTCCTGTGTTCTAACCTGTTTTGTAGGGAAAGTGACGTTTCTACGCCCTTTTTCTATATTCCCGAGCATTTGCCTAGAACCCGACGATTTGAAGAAGCAAGCTTGACCAAGTCAAAGGCATTTCAAGAAGGTTCACTAATTCGAAAGAGAGAAGAAGCGAAGACAGTTTCGTAGTTATCGGAAGATCAATCAATTGGGCGGAAGAATTCATCACCTTGCATCAAACCCTATCAACAAACCCGATTGGAGAGGTCAAGGGGGATGATGGAGGTCAAGTCAAAGCAAAGGAAGATGAAACGTTAGTCAAGAGCTTCTAGATGTCAACTTACCCGATCGGGTAAGTGTGTACCCGATCGGGTATCCTTGCTGATCCGAGCACGGCGGCTTCTTCTTCCTACTTTTGTCTTATGTGTTTAATGCCCGACCTCTTCTCCACGAAACCCTATAACTATAAATAGATGCTCTAGCCCCTCATATCATATCATCCATCTAACACAATCCATCCTACACACAACATCTCTTCTCTTCTTACATTTTCTCTTTAGTTTAGTCTTTCTAGTTTAGATCATTTTCTTCTTTTGTCTTTAGTTCTTGGTTTATTTCTGTCCATTTCACATCAAAATATTAGCTTAGATTAATAAGAGTTTCAATCTTTGTAGTCTAGTTTGTTGGGTACAAGTGTTGTAATTCAAGGATCGATTATTATGTGCAAGGGATTTCTATTATTGTTATCGCTTTCGTCGTTGATGGTCATATAGGTATTTCTGTTTTATCCCTTGTTTAATGTTCTTATTGTTTTCCATTTGATCGTTATTCGCTTTACATATTGTCTTAGATTCATTTTAGTACCGTTATAATCGTTGTTTCATTTCCTAGATTGTCAATTATTGCCGTTATTATCGCCTTATAAAGAGTCTTAAATTATTGTCAAAAATCAAATAAACATGTCAATCCTAGTTTTCATTGTTAATATCATTTTAAATTTAGACATTATCATGAGTGAGTAGTCACCTTTCTAGGGTGTAGGGTAGCCATGTTAGATTGACTAAAAGATGTTAATTGGATAAAAGAAATTGTGCCTTTAAAACGTTGTGTCTATGCATGTTTGGATCGTAACGATAGTTAACGACTTCTGGCCGGAAATCATCGACTAAAATGGAATTCTTTTCCAAGGTAGACATACGAGAATTGAATAGACAAAGCATGACATGGTAGATTAAGACCTAGTAAATCGCCTAAAAAGCCTGCTAGACCATCTGATCTATGATTGTAATGAACACATCATTCTTACGAACTCACAATGAATTATTTGCATGTTCCAAATCCAATTTCATCAATATGTCAATCTACATGTGTGAACCTACTTCCCTAGATGCTTTTCATCAATTGCTTTATTGTTTTCATTTGTTTTTATTTTGTTTTCATTTATGCTTTATATTAGTTTAGATATCAAAATCCCCAAAACCCAGATTTTCGTTAGATAAAACCCAATTGCGAGACATTTCACATTCCATAGGAAACACCATCTCCATGAGGATCGATCCCTACTTCCCTAATTACATTAATTTGTTATTAGCCTAGTCTGGGTAATTTATCTTTGTATCGGGCTCACGACAAGCACGATCAAATTTTGGCGCCGTTGCCGGGGAGCACGGTTTAGTTTTCCTTTTTCTTGTGATTTTTATCGCAATTAGTTTTATCTAGTCTTTAGGAATCCAAATTCCTTTAGACCTCTCTTGATTTTTCATCTCAGCCTTTTTCAATCTTATGCCCAGATCTTCTAGACTAGGGACCCCTATCTTTTTAGACCCCGAACTAGAAAGAACTTTGCGTAGGAAACTAAAGCTATTCAATGAAATTTCAAAAGCTTCTGATACTTTAAGTTTAGATCGTATTCGTGAGAAATACTCATATATTATATCTACTCTTGAAGGAGAAGAAGATCCATTCTCATCTCCATTCACAAAAACCAATCAAATTTCAAACAACACTCCATCTTCATCTTCACAAAATAAAATGGTTCGACTTTCAGACCATTCCAAACCCACCGCAGAAACACTTCCAAGGGGTATTGCTACACCCCAAATCGAAGCCCAAAACTTTGAAATCAAACCTGCCTTCATTAACCTTTTAGAAAGAAGCCAATTTAGTGGCAATGCCATAGAAGATCCCAACCTTCACATCCAAAACTTCTGTGACTATTGCTCCACTATTAGACAAACTGGAGTCACCCAAGGGCAAATTAGAGAGATGCTCTTCTCATTTTCTTTGAGGGGTAAGCCAAAGTTGTGGATACATAGCCTTGATAAGGTTACGTTAGGTATCACCGATTGGGAGAGTTTAGCTGTTGCCTTCTACCAAAAGTACTTTCCTCCAGAAAAGACCGCTTTGTTGAGAAGTCAATTCACTGGCTTCCAACAAGGGGATGATGAGAGCCTATATGAAGCTTGGGAGAGGTACAAGGATTTGCAAAGAGAGTGTCCTCATCATGGGATAGATCCATGGCTCCTTGCCATCACATTCTATAATTGGTGTTATATAGAGTCCCGTCGTATCCTGGATTCTGCTAACAATGGAAGATTTGATCAAATCAACGTTTAAATTGCTCACACTACCATTGAATCCATGGCAATTCACGATTCTCAATATAGAAATTCCCGCTCCATACCATTGAAATCTAAGCAAGAGGACCCCACTTTGACACTTTTACAAGCTCAAGTAGCCCTTCTCACACAAAAGCTAGAACAAATTCAATCCTTTACATCTCAACAGAATGACAATGGTGTAAGTAAACTTGAAGCCATGATGCTGCAATTGGCTCAAACGCAAGACACCATAATAGCTCAATTCCAGGAGAGAGATCAAGCTATGAATGCCGCCATCAAATTGTTGGAAGCTAAAATTTCCCAATATGCCTCTTCTAATACCCACCAAAAGCAAGGGCAGCTACCTTCACAATGTTACCAACCTCATGAAACTGTAAATGCCATTTCCTCGAGAAGTGGTAAGCATAATGACGAGCCCGTGGTTGTTAATGTTGAAGCTAAGGTGCCCATGTCAAAAGGGAAAGAGCCCGAGATTCCTATTGAGATCAAGGTCCCATTTCCCCAAAGATTAGCCAAGCACAAGGAGGAGGCACAGTATGGTAAGTTCCTTGACGTCGTCAAGAACTTAAAGGTAACAGTCCCTTTCATTGAACTGCTTTCCCAAGTTCCTTCTTATTCCAAGTTTATGAAGGAAGTCCTCAAAAAGAAGAGATCCTTCAATGAGATGAAAACCGTAGCTTTCACTGAAGAGTGTAGTGCACTCTTGCAAAATAAGTCTCCACCAAAACTTAAGGACCCTGGTAGTTACTCCATCCCTTGCACTATAGGCACGTATACTATTGATAAGGCCCTTTGCGACCTAGGTGCTAGTGTAAGTGTCATTCCCTTTTCTATGTTTGAAAAACTTAACATGGGTGCTTTGAAATGCACTAATATTACTTTGCAAATGGCGGACCGTTTTCTAAAACAACCTTTGGGTGTTTTAAAAGATGTGCCCATCAAAGTTGGGAAGTTTTTCATTCCCGTTGACTTTCTAGTACTTGACATGGCTGAGGACTCTCAAATCCCAATCATTTTGGGAAGATCCTTTTTGCACACAACTGGTGCAGTTTTTGATGTCAAGAATGGGAAGTTGACATTAGAGATAGGAGATGACGAGGTGACCTTTAGTAAACATTCAACCGTTAAGGGTCCCGTATTAGAAGAACCTTGTTATGTGCTTAATATTGATGCCTCTTTTGTTGTTTCTTCTATGCCTCGATCCTTACTGACGGATCCGCTGGAGGCACATGTTAGTGTTAACTCTCTTGCAGGTGAACATACTAAAAGCACTACTGCTAAAAGTGCTAGAAGGGGCTATTCTCGGAAAAGCTTGGAATGGATGAAGAATGTAAAGAACGCTATGAAGATGAGTTTGGACGATAGTGAGCTTAAAGATAAAGGATGATTTCAGAGAAAGAAATGAAGTCTAGCAAGACTTTTAAATTGCGCTTCTCGGGAGGCAACCCGTGTTCCTTTTCTTTTTGCATTTTTATTGTTAGGATTTATTTTGCAGATGAAAGAGTTTTGAAGAATCTATAAAGACCTTCATTGTCAAGTCCAAAAGACTAGCTTGGGGGAGTCCGCGCTGACTAGTAAGCTTCACTCTTCTTTCATTTTTCCTTTTCCCCATTAAGCATCTCATTGCATATTTTGTCTTTGTGCTCACATTGAGGACAATGTGATGTTTAGCTTGGGGGAGGGATTGCATTTTCCCATTTTGCATTTTAGTTGATCATTTTTCAAATTTTGAATAAAAGAAAGAGAAGATTTTTGAGAGAATTTTAAAATTCTTGAACACAATTGAATGCTTTTCATGCTTTGCTTGCTTGTCTATTATGCTATCATGTTACGATTTCCCAAACTTAGAGCTTTCAAACCATAATGATTCAATATTCATTGAATTTTGCATACATGGGGAAGTCTTGTACACAGTAGGCATGGAATGAATCTATAGATGAGTACGCTTGATCTTGACATTTGGCAAACTACATATATTGTAAGGTAGAACCTCATTAGACTGGTACATCCATACCCAGTCTCATCTAGGTGTGTGTAGTTCTCCTTGTGATGTGTGTCATGTCAAAACGCATAAGTATGGTTCTCATTTCATTCCTATAAGCATTGCATTCATGATTAACTAAGATTTGAAGCCTTTTTCACTTATTGCCCCTCAAAATTAACCCCTTCATACAAATGCTTCACAAAAATAATAGCTACAAATAAAAACTGCCTACCTTTTGAGCTAGTAGCTATACTATTGTGTATGGGTGCTCTTTTGAGAAGATTTTGTTCTTATCTGTCAAAGTGAATTTGGAAGAACAAAAAAGTTAAAGAAGTGAAGTTATGTTGAAAACAAGAAAAGAAAAAATGTAGAAAAAATGAAAAGAAAAAGAAATAAGAGAAGAAGTTGTGAGTATCTCCTCAAAATGTCAAATAAGAGAAGAACTTCTGGCCGGAAATCATCGACTAAAATGGAATTCTTTTCCAAGGTAGAGATACGCAAATTGAATAGACAAAGCATGACATGGTAGATTAAGACCTAGTAAATCGCCTAAAAAGCCTGCTAGACCATCTGATCTATGATTGTAATGAACACATCATTCTTACGAACTCACAATGAATTATTTGCATAACCTAAATCCAATTTCATCAATATGTCAATCTACATGTGTGAACCTACTTCCCTAGATGCTTTTCATCAATTGCTTTATTGTTTTCATTTGTTTTTATTTTGTTTTCATTTATGCTTTATATTAGTTTAGATATCAAAATCCCCAAAACCCAGATTTTCGTTAGATAAAACCCAATTGCGAGACATTTCACATTCTATAGGAAACACCATCTCCCTGAGGATCGACCCCTACTTCCCTAATTACATTAATTTGTTATTAGCCTAGTCTAGGTAATTTATCTTTGTATCGGGCTCGCGACAAGCACGATCCGGATCCTCTGTAGGCAAAAAAACCTCAATCTTAGCGACATTAAGATGGAGACCAAACTAAGGACCATCTGCCAAAATCAAATCCAAAACCTTCCCCACCTCCAAAGTATCCCCAACAATGGTGCCATCATCCAAGTACCAAGCTTGCAAACTCAAATCTAAAGAATCCCTTAACTTGCACACCAAGGGATGCAAAACCAAAGCGAAAAGCAAGGGTCCCAAAGGATCACCCTGCTGGACTCCCTGACAAGACCACAAACAATGTTCCCCATAATAAAGACGGGCAGGACTAAAGGGAAAGAATCGGGCAACGACGGCGAACTTCCAGAAGCATGGTTACACGATCAACAAGGTTGAAAACATTCTGGAAATCAACCAACAACATATAAAGCCCCACATCCCCACCACGAGCCTCAATGAACCGATTCAAGGCATGCAAGACAGCCTCTCCTCCACCGGACACCCCAACCCCAAACTGAAGACCATCAAAATAAGAACACAAAGAAGGACCAACCAAACAAAGCACCTTCCTTAGAAACAAGACGTCTCCAGACAGTACCAACAGCAATGGGACGAACACCACCACCAGGTTTAACAAGAGGCGTGAGCGAAGCGCTGGCAATGTACTCACCAAGAGCTAGTGGACATCTGCCCTCAAGAAAAAGATTTACCACCCTAGAAATAGAAGCGATCAGATCATCAGAGATAGCCACAGCAGCGCCACTCAAGCAGTCTATAAGGTGTTGGGCACGAAAACTACCCTCCCGCAAGCAGTGCCACGAGGGAAACTACGAATCATATCCAAAACCACAGCGGAAGAGGCAACAAGAGAATGATGGTCCACAGGCAAAGGAGGCAAGGAAGAAGATGAGGCGACCGGGTGCTTCTCTCGCAAAGCCTCAAGAGTGGCATCAGAGTAGGGGGCGACGCCAGAGGAAGAAATCACCCTAACAGCTGCAGAATAGTGGCCATCATAAATATTCTGCCGACATTGGCGGAGGTTAAGCACACTCAAATCTAGGTCCTCCTCTACATGAAACGAAGGAGGAACCTCAGCCAAACACTCCTGCAAAAGCTGCAAACCTCCTCCAGGCACCCCCCAAGCAAGAATAGCCCTGGTAATACTCTCCTCCTGACGCTGTCGCCTAACAGCAGTCCTACACTCAAGATTACTCCTAGGAACGAAGATCTTAAGCAGACAGAGAGGCAACACAAGCATACGAACCCAGCAGGAGAGGTTATAAGGAGATTCAACCACATCATCCAAAACCCCCTTCAAAACCCGAGCAAACCGAAGACGACATTTAGGAGGAATAAATTTCACGGTGCGAAGGCCCAAAGATAATAACCGATCAAGCAAAGATATAGACCACTGAGCAAACACAACCCCATCATCAGATGAAAAAACCGAGGGAGACGGGGCAGAAGGTCTTGGAATACCATGAATAATAAAGCTAACGATGCCATCACCACAATCCGATGGCGCAACAAAATTACCCCGACTATGCCGACACCTAGAGCGAAAGGTATGGGTTTTAAAGCACTCCCCACACAACCAAAGCCCCATCCGCTTCAAAGTAATCTCAACATTAGAGAAGACAGTCAGACTATCAGTAAGAGTTTGACGCGTCAGACCCATAGCACCACCAAGACAATGTCGGTCCTGAAAATGCTTCTGCCAGGCGGCCTTATTAAGGCCCTTACCACGACCATCCGGACACTCATGAAGACTCGAAAAAGGACAATGGAATCGGACTAAAATAGGCATGGTAAGAAACAAGCAACAACAAGAGCCAACCACCAAAGCACATGCTAGGGCACGTGCATGTGCATGGCAAGAAACATCAAAAAATAAACAAACAAAACCCTAAAACACAAACGCACCAAGCGGCCGCACGTCCAAGATGAGAGCAACGATGGCTAACCTGCAACCACCACACAGGCTGACTCAAGGCGGCTAACAGATCCAACCATAGCGATGCAAGTCGCGGCACCAATGGCGATGCTAACCGCGACACCGCAACCGAAACCCGAATGCACTGTCACCAGGATTCACACAAACCTCTCGCACCGCACCACCACCAGCAACTCCACAGCCAAACGTCGTTAGGCGGTTGCCGGAATGGTGGTCAAAAGAGGGGTCACAGCGGAAGCCCTACCAGAGACACCGCCGCCGACGCTCTCAAAAACAGAAAACACACGCAATGCCAAAGAAGGGACCACAAACGCGAGAAAGCCACAAAACAACCCACCCTGGCCGGCAACGTGAGGTCTGGGTGGCAGGTATGGATAGGGTGGTCGGCATGGTGGCCGCTTCAGGAAGCAGCGTTCGAAAAAAAAAATAAAAAAAAAAGAAAAGCAGGAAGTTAGGGACCTTTTTTCTCTTCTCTCTCCACAACCGTCGACTGTTGGCCGGAAAGGTGGATGGTGAGGCAGCAGATGTCGGCCGCAGCAAAAAGTGAACGGCCACAAGTGCCCTAATCCAATCGCACGCAAATCGCTCCATCCCCCACTCTCGTTTCAAAAATTATTATTATTATTATTAATAAAAAAAATAAGATGCGCGAAGCTTTCATTAAAATAAAATGTAAAATTTACAAGAAGTTCGTGGGGAGCCGAGAGACAATCTGGGCCCTCACTCCCTTAGCTATAGAAAAACTAAGCCAAGTAAAGATATAAGCGGCCACCCGAGCCCCATCAACCTGAGATACCGAGAATTTCTGGATCCGCTTGAGCAAGTCAACAGCATCCGAGCCCAGCTCTCCAAGCGAAGAGAAAGAGAAGGGTAGGAAACCATATCCAGCAGCCGCGCACAAATCCCTATACTTAGCACATTTGCGCTGAGCAGCATCAGCGAAATCCCGTTCCGGCACAAAATCGGCCAGCCCAGTCTGTGTTAAGGGGGAAGACCCTGTCAAATCAACACACACATCACGCCCTCTGTCCCATGAATAAAGTAGCAAATCCGCAGGACGAAGATATCCGCCGTGTCCGTGAACTAAACCGATATCTACCTCCCTACCCGCAGAAATAGCAGACCTATAGCAAATGTCGAATAAGGTGTCACGAACAAGGTTATGCCGATGCTTAACCCCCACAGTGCCAGTACAAGAAACAGCGTGGTCCCCATAAATATCATCAGCAAAAACCCGAGAGCAAGCGGGACAAGGCCTAGATACCACGAACAAAGGAACACCCAGACGATATCCTAGCACACTACGGTAAGTCCTCCCGTTCATAGTCTGACCCAGCCCAGAGTTAGGAACCGCACGCAACCAATCAGAGGAGTGGGCACCACGCTTATCATGATCCTTTCATTCCTCCTTCTTGGGTAAGAAAAAGAAACCAAAAGATACAAGAGATCATACAAGAGAATAACCACTAAGACAAATTATAAAATCTAAGTCCTATTTAGATTATTCACTATAAGATCATAGTGAATAGGTTTGGCCTTGCTAAGCATTCTAATACTAAGATCCATTTTCAACTTGTGTAGGACATGACCATAAGGTCTCTCAAAACCTTGAAAGATTCTTATGTTTCTTTCAGCCCAAATATGGTAGATTGTAGCAGCCATACAACTGCAATACCAGGCAGTTTTCCGATGTCGTCTGTTCCTTCTAAGTGAAGACCAAGAGCGTTCCTGCATATACTCAGTGCTCCTGTCATTTTGCCCTATCCAGCTGAGCATTCCCTCCCAGATGTTCTTTGCAAATGGACACTGAAAAAAGAGATGTTGATGTGATTCACAAGCATCCTTACAGAGGACACATCTATTGACAAAGTAGAAACCCTTGCTCATAAGATTATCAACTGTGGCAAGCTTATATTGAGCAGCTAAGAAGGCAATGATGCCATGATTAGGAATGATGCTCTAAAGAGCCCTAGCCCAATACAGGCTATTCCTTGGAGTCCTAAACTAGTCATAGGCAGCAGCAGTGCTGAAACTCCCCTTGATAAACCAGGACTTCACTAAATTAAGAGCATTCTTATTTGAGCTAGTCCTACAGAGTAGCTCATTCTTGACATTAACAATGCTTCTGAAACTATCAGCATGGAATGGCTTGAGTTCCATATCCCAGAAGTTAATACCCTGGCAATTGTAGGCTTTGTTCCATTCATACCAAATTCCTTGACACTCAACACTAAGGAGCCAAATCCATTTGGCCAGCATGGCTTTGTTCCAGGAAAGCAATTCCTTGATGTTGAACCCTCCTTCCATCGATGGGGCACATATACTATCCCAACTCTTCTGAGACCATTTCCTCTGACCATCTTTTATACCCCAGTAGAAGTTCTTAGCCGTTTTGTTAAATTTTCAGATAATTACTTTTGGGAGCAGGCCAATAGCACACCAGAAACATTCCACCCCAAAAACAACAGAGTTCAACAACTGAGCTTTGCCAGCAAAAGACAGGAATTTTGTAGCCCAATGTTGAATGTTATTCTGGATTTTAGTGAGTAAAGTACCATACATTTCAGAAGTATTCTTTGCAGTGTTAAGGGGGAGTCCAAGGTACCTGAAAGGAAAACCACCCTCAGAAAAATCAGTAACTTGAAGAATTTGGCTCGTCACAATTTCATCCACTCTTCCAAAATAGATGTCAGTTTTATCCTTATTAGCATAAATTCTGACCAACTAGAGAAAAGATCAAGAGTAAGCAAAACTTCTTTGACAGAAGGAACATCTCCCCTGGTGAAAATCATCAGGTCATCAGCAAAGACAAGATGAGTCAACTAGAACTTAGTTCACTTAGGATGATAAGATACATTAAGCTTAGTGCAGATGGTCCTAAGATACCTAGATAGAATTTCCATACTTAGGACAAAAAGTTAAGGGGAAAGAGGATCTCCCTGTCTTATGCCACTTTTCCCTGGAAAGAAACCATGCACAGAGCCATTGAGTTTTATAGAGAACCAAGAAGTAGAGATACATCCCATGATCCAGCAAATGAACTGTTTTGGGAATTTCAAAGCCCTCAGCATATTGTCAATAAATCCCCATTGGATAGAGTCAAAAGCTTTCCTTATATCAACTTTAATGAGACACCTAGGGGTAAGTGATCGGTTATGTCGCGGTCCCGATACAAAAATAATTACCCACACTTAGGCTAACAACATAAGGAATGTAATTAGGGAAGTAGGGTGTCGATCCTCAGGGAGTACGTGTTAACTATGAATTGCTATAGAGTGATTTTCATTTAAGTTCGAGTCATTTGAGGTGTTGGTCTAAAATACTAACATAAAATAAAATGACAAGTATGTAAATGACAATATGTAAATGACGAATATGTAAATGACAATATGTAAAACTCAAAACAGACGACTTACCCGATCGGGTTGTCACGTATCCGATCGGGGAAGTATACTGATCCAAGTGACGGTATTTAAAATCTAACTAAAGCGATATTTAAATGACAATATTGAAAGGCTATCTAACTAGACTAATAAACTAGCTAATAACAATAATGTAAACTATCTAAGAACAATAATAAAATGACGATAAAGTAAACTAACTAAACAACAATAAAATAAACTATCTAAAACGGTAAAATAAACTATCTAATCAAATTGATATAGTGAAAGAGAAATACATGCAAAATGACTCAAAAGTTTCATTGATACCAACATTAGAATTACTATGATTGTTTAAGCCTTGTAGCGGTATATTCCTCTCGGATTCGTACCGACCTTTTAGTGGGTCCTAACGTCCTCTCAGCATGGTTACGTCACTAAACCCCTATTGGCAGTCCTAATTCTCATCCCAACTCTCGTTACAAAGACGGAAATTGACTAATACAAACAATTGTTTATGGCCACTAAACAAAGTTATAGAATTTGGCATGACCAAAGGAAGAAACAACTAGATGGTTCAATTGGTATCTACTCCTCTTTTAATTCATTTTAACTAGTAAATCATTTCAATATTACAACTCTATTTATTGTATTTACACTATGATATTCTTACAATGATATATCTAATTTATGTGGTTATGTGATTAAGTAAATTAATAAGAAAAAGATGTATGAAATTAAACTATGAAATATAAATACTAAAGTGATTAAGGTGATTATACTAGTAATGATTCTAATGACAATTTTTAGGATTATATGATTAGGCAAAATAAAAGATGGCATAATAGACAATATTTTAGTTTCAAATAGGTTGTTTTTACATTGATTTTCTAACAACAATAATATGAGAATAATACTAATGAGATTATAATTCATGATGATTAAAATTGCATAAGTAAATCAAGGATAGAGGATTACCGAAATTGGAATGCAAATTATGTAGGAAATAACGTAAAGAACAATTATCCAACCTAATAACAAAAGCTTATAAAAACAGTAGAGAAACACTAAGAAATTGCATAAACTATATTCTAAAACTTGTATGAAAGAAATAAAATATGACATTATTATGAAAGTATGCTAATTGTATGTAAATGTAAGCTAAGGATATGATAAAAGATGATATGAAGTATGTAAGTTGATGTCTAATTGTTGTGATGATCATTGGCTTTTATAGGGCTGCATGGCTGCTGATCGCTCGTCCAAATTCATACCCTAGACAAATCATTTAATCACTCATTTAAGCTCGGTAGAAGAAGAGCCAAGTAACGTTCATCTGCAAACATACCCGATCGGGTAAGTGGAAATCCGATCGGGTAAGTGTACAAGATGAATTTTCTCGTCTTTTCCAATTTCGTCTCTTGGGCACGAAATCCTATGCCTTGGTCTTGGTCAATGCAATACGTAATTGGGCTTGGGCTAGTCTTCCTTTGACTTGGGTTGATGTTTCCCTTTGAAGTTCAAAGTCAATGTCCAAATTGAGTCCAGTCGAGGAAGGATGTAGCGGAATCATAGTCAAATCGTGAAATGGCTATCATCGGTTCCTTGAAAACTCGTATTCTAGTGCCTTTGCTCCATAAAGTAGGAAAATATAGCAAAACCGCTTCATTTCCTATAAAACGAGTCAAAACACGCAAAACAACTAGAATAGCAATATTAGCTCGTTAATCACTTAACAAAGTGCATAAATCGTATAGAAATCGAGCTAAAACGGGGGAGAAATTAATACAAAATATCACTTATCAGTAAAATATTTCCTGCCATATCCCTTTACAAGAGACTGGGAGAGCATGATGTTTTCATGTATATTTCTCCCCTGAATAAAGGCAGCTTGCTCAGGGCCAATTAAGGTAGGGAGAAGAGGTCTAAGTCTATTGGTGAGGATTTTGCTAATAGTCTTATACAAGACAGTACAACAGGACATTGGCCTGAAATCTAAGACAGAATTGCTGATCTTCTTTTTAGTAATCAAGGTGATTAGTGTGGCATTGGCCTGCTTACACATCCTGCCAGTCCTAAAGAAAGCTTTGACAGCATTGCTGAAATCCTCACCAACATAGTCTCAAGAAGCTTTGAATAAAGCAGAAGAAAACCCATCGAGCCAGGGCTCTTATTTGATCCAATATAAAAAAGTGTAGCTTTGATTTCAACATTCTCAATAGGCCTGATGAGGTGAGTAGCTTCCTCCTCAGGAAAACATGGACCTAATTGGATATAAGCTGCATTGAGAGGAGACATATTGACAGTGCTTCCCAAAAGACCTTCATAGTAATCAACAAAGGCTTTGGAAACATCATTCAACCCTTGCCTATCACATCCATGATTATCTTTAATTTGACCCAAAATTTGCTGGTGATTCCTCTCCTGAATACGAGCATAGAAATACTTAGAAGAAGAATCATTCTGAGATATTTGGGTAGACTTAGCCTTTTGTTGCAAGATGTTCCTTTCAACTTTTTTATTGTTACCATAAGACTCAATGAGGCTCCTTTCCTGTTGCAGAAGGCTATCACATAAAATGTTATTGTGAATGGCAGACTGGCAATCAAAGAGCTTGTCTTTTTCATCCTTTACTCTTTTTTCAATATTGTTGAAGTTCTTCTTATCCAGCTTACTCAAGACATGTTTAACACCTTTGAGCTTGGTAAAGAACTTGAAAGTATTTGATCCCACAACTTTTTTGGTCCAGATATCCTGAACAGTAGCATGATACTCAGGATGGTCAAACCAGCAGTTCAGGAAACTAAACCGAGCTTGAGGGGATTTGTCTTCCATCATAGTAACAAGGACAGGAGAATGATCAGAGATTCCTGCTGGCAAGAAATTTGCAGAAGCAGCAGGAAAAGAGTTGAGCCAAGAGAAGTTTACTAGGGCTCTATAAAGCTTAGACCAAACCCTAGTGTCCACCTCCTGTTTATTAGTCCAAGTGAAGTCACAGCCAATGCCTTTCAAATCCTCAACTTGACAGCTCAGAATGCAGGAGTTAAAAGCAAGAATGTCATCCAAATTAGGAGAAGTGTGACTAATACGTTCAGTGACATTTATAATAACATTAAAGTCACCGAACATAATCCAACTATCCACATTTAGGCTAATATTGTGCAAGGCAGCCCTAAGATGTTCCCTGTCATGAGCATCATTACTAGCATACACAACAGTTCAAGAGAAATTCTTGCAAGTAGCATGATAAGAAACCATGCAGTGAATGAACTGGGAATGGACAATCACAAGGGTGATAGAGACTGTAGCAGATCTCCAAAAAGCCAAATCCTGCCATTATAATGATGAGTATAATTGCAGATAGCACTAAAAGCATGGAACTTATTCTTAATAATCTTGTTGACGGGGAGTTTGCTCTACAGAAAGCCCCTTCAGCTTCTCATCTTCTGGGGTACCACCTAGCAGGCAAGAAGTAACTAGAGTTGGAACAGAAGACAAATTCTCATTAGGCTCAGAAATAAGAGGACTGCTAGTCTTGACAACCCTTTTAAGCCCTACCTGTGCATCCTTTTTTTGATTCAGCTTACAAGACTTTTCCAAATGACCCATTTTCCCACATTTATGACAATAGAATGGGAGCCATTCATAGACAATCCTTTGCTGAGAGGGACCAAAAAGGGTCTTCAGAGAGATGAACTCAGGAAGTTTGCTAGAAATATCAGCTTCTACCATGAACCTGGCAAAGGACAGCTTGGTCTTGTTGGTAGTAGGGATATCACCAAACATGGGCCTTCCAATTTTGCTAGCCATTTTACTAAGAACCACATTAGACCAGAGATATGGGTCATGATCTGGAAATAAGACCTAGATAGGAATAGTTGACACCTTCTCCATGACTGTGGAGAAAGAAGGAGTCCATTGTTTCAGAATTAGAGAGTAAGAATTCAGTTTCCAAGGCCCTTCTTTCAAGACATTGTTCATATCAGATTCAGAAGAAAAACGAAAACTGAACCACCCCTTTTTCAAATACTGGACTGAAGGTTTAGCAATACTACCCCAATTCCTCCCTACAAAGTCAGACATTTGCTGTAAGGTGGGTTTTTGGCCAATGACATGACCCATGAGAGTAAATTTCCATTGATGAAGTTCATCTTTAAAATCATCAATTCCTATTTCAACATCCCCATCGTTTTGACAGTCACTGTGCAAGAACAGATTCATGCCTATCTGAGTTTTAGGCTTAACCACATCAGACCATTTTTGTTTATTACCTCCATTATTTTCTGTGATCTTAGTAACAAGAGAATTCTTTCCCTGTGTGATAGGAATTCCTCCATTTTTATCCATATTCTGGGTTCTTGCTAAATTTTGTTCAATACAACTAGAAACAGCAAGATTTTTTCCACAAATCACAGTTGCAGAGCAAGTTTCAGGAATTTTAGCAACAGAATAAGCATTTAGATCAAGAACTTCAGAAGTAACTTTAGTATTGATCTTACTTACTCCTTTAGGATGTCCTGAATTCTACAATTAAATTGCTTCTATGATGACATCATTCAAATGAAGTGTTTTCCTTAAAGGAGAAAAATGGGTTTCTCCAAGAATTGCAGAATTTCCATCCAAATTATCATCAAAATGACTAGGAGAATCAGAGGAACTCAACGGTGTCCTCAGCTTTGGAGGTCGACCTCTGCCGCGCTTCATAGAGCTACAAAAATGGCGTCACCTAGAGAGAGTTTGTTATAGAGAGAGAAAGTTAATCTCTCTAAAGTTTATTATTATTATTATTATAATTATTTTTGTATTTAATTTTTTTTTTTGCAAGAATGATATTTCTCATATATTTAAAAAAAATAGGAATACATGAGTTTATCTTACAAAGACATATCCACTTAGAAAACAACAAACAAGAAACTATCCTAGGAGTTCAATGCCTCAATAAGTTCCTCTTGGTTGATACTTGAAGATTGACAAAGAAGGGTGGCATTCACGGTGTACTGCACCTCCTTAACTAAAGCATTGATCGTTCTAGGCTTATCCTCAAAGGTCCTCCTGTTCCTTTCAGTTCAAACAGCATACACAGTGGCTGCAATGCTAGCAAACATCCAGCTTTTCCTCCAGTTCTTGTTTTTGGATCGGTTAATCCATGAGAGCAAGTCACTGGGTTGATTGTTGGAGGAACCCAAACCAGTCCAATGGGCAACACCAGAAAGCAGAGCTGATGAGAAATGGCAGTGAAAGAACAGGTGTCTTGCACTCTCAGCAGCCTGATGACAGAGTGAGAACCTGTTAGGAAGATGCAGTCCTCTAGTTATAAGTTGATTAATGGTGGATAACTTCCTCTTAAGAGTCAGTTTCAGAATAACTTTCTGTCTAGAAAGAATGCAATGTTTCTGAAGGTGTCTATAAGCCGGCAAAGGAGTACACTTAGGTTTGATGGCTTCATAAGCTTTACCAACAGAGAACTTCCCTTTAATAACACAGCAAGCCAGCAGAGTCTTGACAGCTTTAGGCCCTCCTAGGAGAGTGGCACATTTGTCTCTGGTATTCAGGATGCTACGCAGACTTTCAGGGTGAAACTCCTTAATCTGGAGATCTCTGATAGGAGTCTCTGCAGTGAAGTAAAGTCTGATCCATGAAGACCAAACAGACCCAGTCCCTCTATCAAGATGCCATAACCACTTAAGCATGGTGGCTCTGTTCCAGGAAGAAATGTCTTTGATTTGGAAACCTCCTTCAGACCAGGGGGCACAGATTGAGCTCCAGCTTTTGAAACACATTTTCCTTCCTTTCTCAGATGACCCCTAGAGGAACTGCCTACAAGCTTTATGAAAGCCCATAGACCTTCATTAGACTACTCTAATTAGTTACTAAATTACTTGTTAATTTAGTATTTAATAATCTATGTAACATGCATGCAAATATAAAGACATTTATATAAAAGAAGAAATTTTCTCACATTGAAATGGAAATTAAATGGGCACAACAAGAACTCCTTCTTGTTGATCTTGAGCTATAAATAAGGATGAACAAGAACAATCTCCAAATTATATTACCTCCTTCAAGTTGCAGCAAGATGATTCCAAATAATTTATTCTTATTATTAACTAGATAATAAGATAGATATAATACTACCAATATTAGTTTATATTACTACACTAGTAATACTTAGTAAATATTAGTATTATGAGAGTTTTAGTGAGAAGATGAGTTTTAGAGAGATTATGAGAAAATGAGCAAGAATGAACAACAAAAATGAACCACCATATTGCCCTTTTATAGGCAATACGGCCGGTCCATGTAGCCCTCACAAGGGACTTATTTTGCTTATTTTAATTCACATGCAAAGTGGTAGAGTATAGTGTTGAGTGAAATGATATTAGGTTACTATTTATGTCATAATCTCATGTGACTTGTGAGCATGAACAAAAGCAACCATCATTACCTACACTACTACTACTTGACCGGCCATGTGAGGCCTTATTTGGTCTATTTTGATTTTTGATATTTGTCCCACAAATACTTATTAATCATATACTTAAGTATCTTATATAATTAAGTGTTAATTTGATCATATAACAATTATATGACACAAATAAATAAATAATATGTACTTAACATTTTAAGTGATATTTTACCATTATATCAATATATAATGGGTCCCACAATTCTTATTTAATTTATTTTAAAACTCCTTGTAAATATAATTAACTAATTAGCTCTATCTCAAAATATATGTAAAACCTCAACTAATTTAGTAAACTAACGATTAATTACTAAAATTGATCTTATTTAATCATATTAAAATAAGATATAAATTTATTAGTCAATTATCGCATAATTGAAAAATAAGCTTAATCGAATTTGAGTTCTTAACTCAATTTCTAACAATTAACTCTCGTACATATCAAATATATGTAATGGACTAATCAACTGTATCATATACAAATAATTAGTTACTATTTGGATTTCACCCTCTAGGTGTGACCAAAAGGGATCAGTTGATCACCGCCGTCATACGACAATAACGTCAAACTCTAGTCAGCCAACCGTTATTGATTTACGTTAATCAACTGACTAATCATATATATATTCAATAAATATCCCAATTATATTCCTTAATGATATTTACTATGTGGCGTACTATTGTGGAGGACACCTACTCCAACAATCTCCCACTTGTCTGACACAAGTGTGCGTCACCAATTCTCTTGTCTCTTTATCACATCTCCCACTCAACGCAAGGTGTCTTTCAGGTCGAACTTGCGATTGATTATATCTAGAGTGGTTTTCTCG
>JAIUZE010011037.1:0-38598 GCA_022085475.1 Heliosperma pusillum
TAACATGGCCATGATACACTCAACCCTAATCAAACATAATATCATGTGAATCAGTTAACATCCGGTAATCCAAACTCTATCAACCTTAGCCGGCTTGCATCTCACCTTCTAAGATTCATAGAATCATACAAACATGAAAGACCAATACGTCTATAAACAGGCATCAGTTCTTAGGACAGTCAATAGTCGACTTCTGTAACTCGAGGCTATACCACAAGGTAGGAAAACATCCTAGTCCTAGACTGATCAGACCTAGCGACAACAGCTATTCCATTCCCCGTCCCATGACATAACCGTCTATGAGAAACTCTACTAGGCGACCCCCTAAGCAGAGATGTCTAGTACTTAAGCTGGCTCCAGTCCCAAAACGGATCAGGCAGCCATGCCTCGACTTGGATATAAACCCACCAAGCCGAGACACAAAAGCTATCAAGCGGTGAACTATATGCTCGTTAAAGATAGTACGGGCCTATCAATGTCATGGTCCAAGATACTCATTTAGAATTAGAATGGTCAAGACGCCATATACTCATAATTCTCTATGGGTACTTAGTCAACACGACACCAACCATACAATAAAACAGTCACGGGAAAAACATCCTATCATGTGACTATTGCATATAAATCATAATCAAATATCATATCGCCTCATATCTACTAAGGCTAATTCATTCATTCATTAAAATAAAACCTTACCTGAAGACAAATCCCCGACCCGAGTCCCGCGACGGGTCATCAGTCAAAACGGGGCTGACTAGATCTTAGTTTGACCAAACCCTTTTGGTCAAACCGGCTAGAAACAGAGTCTTTACCACATAGACTTAGACATAAAAATCAACATATTCATTACATGTCATTTTAAAACTTCTAACATGTGAATTATTAAATCTTATTAAAAACCCGCTTGACTTAAAGGATATTAAATTAAACTACGATCTCGTATTATATTTTCTAACATGTGAGAAATAATAATTTTATGAAAAACCTTTTTAATTAAATATTTTACTTATTAACATTTCCCACTTGCTAAATATTACAAAACACGATAAATTAACACTACACTCAAAAACCGTCACAAGTCCAACAAGGGGACCCACGGGCTGATTTGGGCCAGACAATACACGGGCCTGGACTGGGCCCCACGGCCTGGTTTTGGGCTGTTTTTGGCTTTTTGATCGATTTTACTAAAAACCGTTTCTTAATATTTCCCGCATGCTTAACATATTTAAAACCCGTCAAAACAACAACATAACAATCAAACATCGACACAACTCAAAGACCAAAACCCGGACCCACCATGGACCAACCCAGACTGGTCTGGACCGGGCCTGAACCGGCCTGAACCGGCTGGTTTGGGTTCGGTTTTCCAGCCATTCCTCACGGTTCAAACAACCCCAATTCCAAATAAATTCTAACATGTTTGTAATTAACAACATCCATTTTTGAACATCCAATTCAACCATCATCATACAAAAATCATTATTATGAACAATCATCCAAATTCATCAAGAACACTAACATATTAAAAATACCATACCACCAAAAATCATAGTACTTATCATGTTACTACTAAAAATCCTTAAATCATAATAACATGAACAAAAACAAAAGATGAACCAAAAACAAAAGAAACAAAAGCTATGTAACATTAAATCGTCGAGTAACTCGAAATCGTTACCTTAGCTAGCAAGATCAATTAGCACCAAAATAAGAAGTATAAAATAAGAAATCCGCCTACTAATCTTCACCCAAAATATACGAGTCTCCAAACTCGTCTTCAAAATCTTCCCCTATAAGAAATGACAAGAAAAACATTATTAGAACTTAAACTTGATTTTCCATAATTAAATGTTGAAAACGATTTTGACGGAATTGAAAATAAACCGTACTATAAGATGGAGAGCGAGGAGGAGATTCTAGAAATATAAGTTAGGACGGATTTAATTAAGAAATGAAGGTTTTATGATGATTTTGCGCAAGAACGACGAAGAACGGATGAAGAACGACGAAGAACGAATGAAGAACGATGAAGAACGATTAATTAGATCTTAATTTGATTTATTGTAAAATGAAAAGTTGTTAGTGAGTAAAGTGGGTGTGTGAGCCGTGTAGTTATAGAAGAAATAATGAGTCGGGTTTTGAAATTGTTGTTACGGAATTGACTCGGGTTTAATAATTATATTACGGTAATTAATTAAATATTAAGTTAATTAAATTAAATACCAAGATATTATATTATTGTAATCAAAAGAAATGAAAATATCAAGGTCTAAGAGAGGAGAAGGAGCCGTGTGATGTTGTGCTTGTCGGGTCTGTTTTGTAAACGATTTGTGTAATTTCCGTTGACGGATCGATAAAGTAACAAATATCTAAGATATTTGTATTAGTTTAATCGAAACAATTAAAATATCTCAAGTGAGTGGAAAACGATGACATGGGCGTGTGACTCATGCCAAAGTCGAGTTTCGGTTTTGTTTCGGGATTTGCGATGACTCGGGAATAGTTAAATGACGTTCGGTTAAAACCGTAAAAGTTATTCTTTAAGTTCCGAATAAATTCAAAATAATTTTATTAAATTATCATAAATCCTAATCAATCTAAATAAAAATAAATTAAAAATATTATTTTTTTAAATAAAATTTCGGTCTTCAAAATTACAAGGCGAGTCGGGAAAGTCAACGAAAGTCAAAGTCGACTTAAAGTCAAGAAAAGTCAAAGATGACTAAAAAGTCAAGAAAAGTTTATGACGACTTAAAAGTTAAGAAAAGTCAATGACGACTTTAAAAAGTCAAGAAAAAGTCAAAGACGACTTAAAAGTCAAGAAAAGTCAAAGATGACTAAAAACGGTCTTTTCATGAAATCTCTCAGAAATTCCAAATACGAACTCGGAATTTCAAAATACGACTCCAAACAATAAATTCTATTTTAAAAACTTAAGTCTGCTGAAAAGTATCCATAAGCTATTTTATTTAAGACAAATTGGGTACTTTTCGGGTTGTTACACCCCTACCCTTGTTGTTAATCATGAGAACGTCCTGTTTCACGCTCCCACTCAATTTCAGATCACTCTCGGTCTGAACGAGAAGTGAGTGGAGCTGATGAAGACTTTTCTTCATATCATTCATATAGTAATTTGCCCTGAAAAAGGCAAAACCATCATGAAGTGAATGGAGCACACGATCAATAATGATCTTCTCATCGATTTTACAACCAAGAGCCTCCACCTTCTCGACATTCTCGATCATAGCAAGAATGTGTGGGCTAACCGCTTGGCCCTTCTGGAGTTTCACTTCAAAGAAGCGACAGGTATACTCATAGCTAACGATCCTCGGAGCTTTCGAGAACTCGTTAGAGAGAGTGGTGAAAATCTTGTCTGCACCCAGGGCTATGAATCGCCTCTGCAAATTGGATTCCATTGCAAAGATGAGTACGTTCTTTAACGCACCACCCGCCTCCATAATGAAATCACTATAAGCAAGTGATTCATTTGCTCCTGCATTGGGGCCTGGGTTAGTTGGTAGTGGCTCAGTCAAGTACTTGAGCTTACCGTCAGCAATGGCAGCATTCCGTAATGCCGCCTCCCAGTCCGCAAAGTTTGACCCATAATTCTTCAGTCGCGTGGACTGATTCATGTTGTCCATAAAGATCTTTAGCCAGGACTCGCGAGCGAGTGTAGCACTTGGCATTGGGTCGTCTGTACGTCCAGCCATTGTTATTTTAAGCAGTTATATCTGTATATAACGAATTCAAGAAACTGTGAAAAGAAGAAAAAATTATGATAAGTTTCATCGTTTTAAAATTAAGTCTTAATACAAAAACTGTTTAATGCGTCGACTCATGCATTTATACAATTGACCTCCCTCAAGAATTATATAAATGATCCCAAGACTCAATTTCTGTAAATTGATAAGCCAACCTTTTGGCTAATTCTACCTTTAGAATTCTCGGTCGATAAAGTTATGTAAATTCTATCTTATAGTCCATTATAATCCCGAGATATTACTCGTACTATAATGTTGAGATAAAATAGGTCAACACTCACTACTTACCCAACGTAGAAGGGGTCATATTATGACTTCCGACGAAGAAGGGGTTCATAGAAGTTTTTCCTATAAAGACTAATCTCAATTTCATTTTAGAGGAAGATCCCATCATCTTAAATTTAATTCATTTTAAGTGAACAAATTCTAGCATTTCGTGAATGATTTAGACTAAGGTGATGGCCCTATGAACGAGTGACATCTGTATGTCTATGATGAAAATTCAAACTATATGAAACATTTTTCATGCATTTTAGGTGGTTTGGTTTAGGCGGAATATGATGCAGTTATTTAACATGTGAATGAAAAACAAACAAAAATACGTAAACTATTACAACGGTCCTAGTGTGGCCTATCTACCAAAATGAACATTAAATACAAGTTTGAAATCCATCCTTAGGGACCTGAGAAGCTTGACTTTGTCTCATCTTGGTCCATGTAGCGGGAGTGAGCATCCGATCTCCGTCTCTAGTCTTCTTAAAATTACATTTAAAAATTACAAAATAAACCTATTTACATTCTAATTCCAAAACATAATTAAAAGAAAAATAAAAGGAGATTCGAGATCTCAAAATTACAAACAAACCATGTTTTCATCATTACGAAAACATGATTAACTAAAGCCACACTAGGTATTACATTTTTCAACCAATTGCAAAAATACGTAAAATAAACCATTCATTCATTCATTCAACAAAAATGCATCAACTATATAAATTAATACTACAAAACATACTTCATTAATTATGTTGATTAATTATCCAAACCACCATTCAAACCGATCAAAATTATGTGACAATTCCTTAATTGCCCACAACAATTTTAATCTTCCATAATCCATTTTTATTTTAAACCTTTTTAAAATAATCGGGTATCATTATTGTGAACCTTTTCACAATAACAAACAAACAAACATTATCTTTATAATGTCAAAAAAAAAAAACAAACAAAATTTTTTTTTTTTTTTCTATACTGATCACTGTTCATCGTGAACAGTACCAGTAAAAAAAAAAAATTTTAACTTTCTTTCTAACGGTTTAAACCAAAAACCGGAAAACCAGTAAAATAAATACAAAAAACTGCTGTAAACAGCAAAAAAAAAACAGGAAATTTTTTTTTTTTCAACAGTAGCAGTACAGTAAACAGGCAGCATGTACTGCAAAAAAAAAATTTCGGTGTTGCATATATTGCTAGATCGGTACAAAATTCAATATCTAATCGTTATTAAATATTGATTCAAACTAGATTATTCAATTTAACCTTTTAAAATGAACATCTAAATCATGATTAAATCGATTATCGTTATATTCATTTAATCACAATCGCTTTGAACATCATTAAAATTGAATCATTGTTCAAAAATCATCAATTAAAACAATGAATCCGAAAAAAAAAATAGCAACATCAAAAACAAAACAATTCCATCTTATTTTAATTCAATCCTTATCAAATTAAAACAATCACAAATTTATTATATTGAATTTTAACCTATTCAAATAACAATATCAATAAATCAACAATGGAATAAACAAAACCCTAAAAAAAAACATCACACGGCTTCACAAAAAAAAACAGCCGTGAGTTTTTTTTTCGGTAAAAAAATTTTTTTTTTCTTTCTCAAATTTATATTTCATAAAAATGAAAAACATATAATATAATTTTGTAGCCAAATGCTCTGATAGCACTTGTGGGAAATAACAGTTTACATCCCCTTAAAAATTAGGATTATAACAAAATTATATAATATGAAATTGAAAGTCATAGATATGAAAACGATACAAATGTAGAGAAATGAATTAAACCTTTGGTCCTTAGCAAATTAGGCCTAAGAACAGATATCAAAATAGATATCCTCATAATTGTCTCACCCAAGATAGATCGAGATATGCCCTTCTCCTTTGCTAGAAAGATCGATTCAAAGTTACTGTTAACTTTTTAGGTTTTTGTGTTTAGAGTGAGATGGAGGCACAAGTTGAGAGAGTAAAAATTAGGTTAGAAAATTTCTTCTCATCCTCTTGATGTCACGGCTCCTTTAGGGTTTTAATGAGGAGATTAGTCTCCTCAAAACCACTACCCATGGACCGAAAAACCCGAGTGTATATGGACTCTTTTTCGGTTATATTAGCTTCTATTTAATATAATGTTATACATATTATAATTGTCTAATATGTCGTCATACATTAATAAGGTCCATTACAACATTTTGCAGTGGATATATTAACATAACAATTATCATGACAATCGTATATATATATACTTTAATTATAAATATCGGTATATCTATAATCCTGCTAATTAAATATAACTGTTTATGTTTAATTACGAATTAACATTTTAATTCGTTTAAGCTCACATTATATACAACAATTAAATATAACATTTTATATTCAATTTACGAATTACAGTTAATTCGTCTCAGCTAAATTTATTTAATCATTATTAAATAATTATATCATCATCACAATTTGACTAACCTTTTAGTCAAAAACACCGACTAACCTTTTAGTCATTTAATAAGGCATCAATATGATTATTTTCTCAAATAATCACATATCTCAATCACATCCTTTAGGTGTGACGTTTTAGGGACCAGTTGATCACCGCCATCTGTATGACAATAACGTCAAACTTATCTAGCAAGCCAACCGTTATCGATAAACGTTAATCAACTGATTACAATACAAAGTATACCCTGTGAACCTACAGAGATTTATTTATGTTATTGCACTAACTGTGGAGGACACTGGCTCCAACACATAATTTTTGTATGGATCTTCTAACTCTTTCCCACTCCTCAAGGCAACCACTTGTGCTTGTTGGTGGTGTGGTGGTCCATCCTTAGGGTGAGAGCCTTGCATTGGGAGAATTTGCTCTCCTTCTTGAAGGTTGATAGGCCCTTGGTTAGCCAAATAAGAATCAAAGTTCCTTTGTTGTGCTTGGACGTTTGAAATGTCGGATCTCAAGAGTTTGATTTGTTGCTCCGCATTTGCTTCACGTTGTGTTGCCTTATTTTCCATATTCCTTAGCATTTGCTCAATCGAAGAGTTGGATTGTTCACATAGAGGTGGAGGTTGTTGGAAATTTTGTTGTTGTTGGGAATTTTTTTGTTGTTGGAAGTTGTTGTTGTCGTATTGGTTACGGTTGTTAGAGTTTCTTTGTTCTCTAAACGGAGGGTAACATATGAGTGATTGTCACGTTGGGAAAACCTCCTAGAATCAGAATTTTGGCCATGGTTGTTGTTGTAAGACCTTGAATGGTCGGGTTTGGGAGGTGGTTGGTATTGTGGGGCTTGGTACTTGGGATCCAAGGGTTGCCCTCCATATGAGAGTTTTGGGTCTTGATTTGGGAAGGCTCGGTAGAAAGTCTCTTGTCGTTGGTAGGAGTACCTAGGTTGGTTTCCTTCCATTGCATAACATTCTTGTTGGAATTGATCATCGGGAGGGAAGGAAGGACATACTTCATATGTGTGACCAACACCTCCACAAGTATCGCATATCGGTTGTTGGGAGTAGGATCTTGGTGGAGATCTTGGTTGCTCAACATAGTACACCCTATCTTGACTTGGTCTTTCTCTTTGGAGTTGGTGGATTTGCCCCTTGCCCTTGTCTAGACCCAAGTTATCAAACTTCTTTGAGAGTTCATCCAATTTGAGTTTGGTTTCCATCTCGAGTCTACTAGACCCTTCACCTCTACCCTCGCTCTCCCTCGAACCATAGTTATTCTCCATCTCGGAGATGTTTTGAATCATCTCGGTGATTTCGGCATTGTTCATTTTATCGAAATTTCCCCCGGAGGCCGCCACTATCATGTCTCGAAATCTTTGTTCTAGAGTTTGGAAAAAGATTTGAGTAGTCAACCATTTCGGGATACCATGGTGAGGGCAAGAGGTTAGGAGATCTCGAAACCTCTCCCAAGCTTCACTCAATGTCTTATATCCTTTTTGTTTGAAAGTTTGTATCTCATGTCGTATTCTTGCGGTTTTTGAGGGGGGTAGAACTTGGTGATGAAGGCTTTTGAGAGACTAGCCCAAGTGGTGAAAGTTCCGGGTTCATGGGAATTTAACCATTTCTTTGCATTTTCCTTCAAGGAGAAAGGAAATAACATGAGTAAGATTTGGTCTTCGGTGATCCCATTCCTCTAGATTTTTCCCACCTTCTCCTTAAAGCCTACCAAGTGCTCATGAGCATCCTCATTCTTCAACCCATGAAAGATGTCTTGTTGAATGAATGAGATGACATGATGACGGAGTTCGAATGTGTCGGGGGCAATGGCTCCGTAGTTGATGGCCGAGCAAGACCGGTCGGGGTCCGGCCTATTGTAGTAGCCCATGGGTTGGTCCACCATCTCTAGGTTGAATGGGTTGTTTATTGGTGAAATTGGGGAATTTGGGGAATTTGGGGAATTTGGTGGGTGGGTGTTGTTTGAATTTTGGGAAAACGTGGGTGAATTTATGGGTGATGTGTTTATTGGAATGTTTGTGGGTATGGTGAGGGGTGGTAAAGTGGGAGGTGGTGTTTGTGAGGTTGAAGTCTCAATTGTGGGAGGTGGAGTATTTATGGGGGTAAGAATGGGTGGTGATCTTCTTAAGGAAGCAAGTACTTGTCTTCTTCTTGCCCGGAAAGTCTTCTCAATCTCTCGATCAAGCGGGAAAAGAGGTCCAATAAAACACCTACTCATGCACTCAAAGAAAGATCAAATAGTCCTAATGCAAATAGATGCACTAGGACAAATGGAAAATCAAATAAATAAAAGTGAACTAAGCCTAAAATCAATTAAACTATCTTATCCAATATCGCCGTCCCCGGCAACGGCGCCAAAAACTTGATGTGAGTTTTACTTAACCTCGCAAGCGGACGAGTTATCGTTGGGCATTGCAAGGGTCGTATCCCAAGGGACGGTAATTATGGTTCTAAGGCGGTTTAATCAAGTTCTAGTTTAGTTCTAGCTAATAGCAAGTTGAAGGTGAGTGAAACTAACTAAGTCTAACAAATAAGCAATTATGAGATTTAAAGCAAGAATTAAGAAAACTAAGGTAAATGGGTTCACTAATGAGGTTGGGTTTGAGTATGGTAGAAGGTAAAGTCGGTCTAAAGATAAGTAATGGTAGGTATCCACCTCTCGGTTAAAGACGGTTCCTTGCGTAGGTTTGGTCGGATTCTCGCCTTACCTCCCCCAAGACTCCTATAAACACACACAAGCAACAAACAAGCCAAGCTCTCGCCTAAGCTAGCAACAAGATGAAAGAAAGCATGAATTACTCATTCTAGCATTTCTACAAACACATGGTGTGCACAAAATATAGGAATTACCAAAAGACTAGATTTTTACAATCAAAACCACATTCTAACCCCAAGAACCTACAAAAGATCCCCCATATACCCTAGAAGGGCACTACTCACACATACTAATGAAGAAAACCATTAAAGATGGATACTTTGACATGAAATAAGCAAGAGAAGACATATTCAACACAAAAACTAAGTAAATAAACAAGAACAAGTAATTAAAAGACAAGTAATGAAATAAAGATGAGGAATTATACCAAAACTTGTAAGAAAGGATGAAACTTGGATTAATAATCAAATAAGAGTCTCCTCTTGTCTTCAAATTACAACCCAATTGTTCAAAACTAGCTAAAGGAAAGACTAGATCTAAAGATAACTAAGTAGAAAACTAGAGTAATTAGTGCTAATTATCAAAGGATTAAAGTAATGATTAGGAATATTGAAAGCTAAAATCTAGGGTTTTTGTGTCTAGGGTTGTGTGTCTAAAATAAATTAGGAGAGGGGTATATATAGGTTGGTGGAATTGAGGGTTCAAAATAAGAGGGAAGGTGGAAATGCGGAGTGGGGTTCTCAGCCGGTCGGCCGGCTGCCGGTGGGCTGGACCGGCTGAGCCTCTCTGACTCAAAACTTCAACTTTCTTCATACGAGATGGGTCTCAGCCGGTCGGCCGGCTGCCGGTGGGCTTGACCGGCTGAGCCCCTCTGCTATCTTCCAATTTTTGAGCTTGGTTTTGAGGTATTTGGGGGGGTCTCAGCCGGTCGGCCGGCTGCCGGTGGGCTGGACCGGCTGAGCCCCTCTGCTCCTCCTCTCCTTTTCTTCCTTTCTTTGTGTGATGTTGGGTGCTCAGCCGGTTGGCCGGCTGCCGGTGGCCTGACAGGCTGAGACCCTTGTTTCCTCTTCTTCCTCTTCTTTTCTTCCTTCCTTCATTGTGTTTAGTTTTGTGACGGTTTCTCGGTTCTCACCCCGTCTCGTCCTTGTCTTGACATATTTCCTATGAATTAAGACGGAATTAAATAGTATGAGAGTTTACGAGATGAGGGCCAAAATACGATAAAACCGACGCCAAACAAAACTAAATGCGATGAAATATAAGAAAATAAAGAGAGAAAACGGTCTAAAATAATCATATATCATTTGAGTACTACTTTCAATCGCTTTAAGCACTAGTAATTTAAGCCTATATATGAATCTCTTTAGGGGTTACCCCCGCATGGAGTATTATAAAGTGAGTGTCCTACCTTACCTAGGACTAAGGATCTGCGTCAAACCAAAGCTACATATGAAGAAGCGCGGACATACTGGCGCTAGTTAAAAGAGCCGAACTATTCTTGCGCTCCATAGACGAGCCACCGACTATTTTGCGCTTCTTCTAATGACATGCCATTATATTTTGGGAATTAATTTATTTACATGACTCAAATATGGCTGATTTTGGTGGCGTTGGAAAGGAAAACGAAAGATCTATTTTAACTTTGTCCCCAATACGTAAGACCCAAATATGTGAGTAATGTGACTTTCGTAAGACCCAATTATGTGAGTGATGGCACTATCATATCCTAATATGAGTTGAAAGATCGAGTTGGTTTATTTAACTAGACTAATAGGCATGTTCTTTAGTGTAAGCATAGGTGTAGTCTAAGATAGTGCCACATGGCATATTGTAGTCCTATCATAATCATGTGGCTTATGGAAGGTATAGACATAAGTGTCTACACAATAAAATTTGGGATATTATACATGTTATCCCTATATATTTTTGTTTTATATGGGATACCCTTTTTTTCCACTAAAAATAGTTGACGGCCTTTAATTTATGGTCACGAATCAGAACGTGAAAACTTTTTTTTTTTTCAAATTGATCGTCTTTACGAGTTTTACAATATGAAAAAAATTGTAACTTTATAAACTTATAGCAAAAGTTATGGTCGGTCAAATATTTTTAACAAAATAAACTTTGATTGACGATATTTCATGGTTACGAGTTCATAACGTAACGATTTTTTTTCAATTGATCGTACGCCTATACGAGATCTTTAGTTTGAAAAAAGGTTGTCATTATCGGAGATCGTAGCTTAGGATTATAGACGGCCCAAAGATTTTTAGATGGAAACAAGGGGTAAACCATAAAATATGCATGGGGGTACGATGTAAAATTCTTGGGTCCTCCAGGAAGTCATTAATTAAGTCCTCCCTAGCTAATCAGAAGCTTCTAGCTAATCAGAAGCTTTATCTCCATTATAAAAGGTATAAATGTAAAGGTAAATACAAGAAAAATATGGAGATAAAACTCCTTATTGGCTAGGGAGGTGACAGGCTAAATCGCACACCTAATTAAAGATAACCAACATGCCTAAACTAATGCAGTAAAGGAAGTCGGGATCGTATCCACAGGGAGACTAAAGAAATTCTATTTGCCAATCAAAAGTTTGTCTAAGTAACAAATTTGGGGGTTTTGATTGTTTGTTTGTCTAAACTACAAGTAGTGAAGGAAGAGAAATAAAGGAAGAAAGTAAATTCAGAAATAATAAGAGAAATAGCTAGGATATCGGGTTACCACGGTCAACGACGGTCAAAGAAAGAATCAAAAGATTAACATAAACATGGTTTGACGGGTAATGGATAGTTCCTTCCGGTCTACTATTCACCCTAGAATTACTAATTTAGCTTTCGCTCTAATTAGGGCATTCTATTGTTCGCTGCAAGTTCTACCATTTCCATATCTTACGATCTAGGCCAAGGTTTAACAAACTAATAGATTGGTCACATGCATTTAACCAATTTATTAACAATTAATGCAACAATTAACAATACAACCAATAGTTATGACTTAACTAATAATCTAATAATTATACCGTCACATAACCGCAGTTTCCCTAAATCCTAGCATAGAAGAATTAGCTACTCATGTTGTATCTAATGAAATTAACTACAACAATAAGAATTGAATTAAACATGATGGAATAAGATGGAAGAACAATTAACAATCTAATAAATTAAATAATAAAGAGAAAGAACAAGGATAGAGGAATTAAGAAGAAGGAATTGAAACTAAAGGAGAAAGATTCAATACCAAAAGAAAAGGAAGAAAGATCAATTCCAAGTCTTAGATCTAAAGTCGCTAAAAAGAACGTAGAATTTTTAACAGTATAAAAGAGATAACCTAATTAATCAGTCTTATAAGGCTTAAATACTAAATCCATAAGCTAGAGTAATAAAGTAACTAATGGGCCAGAGCCACGAAATAACTGTCTGATTACTAAAATTAGTCGATCGACCAAATGGTGTAGTCGATCGACTAAAAAGGATGTCGTGATGATTTTAGTCGATCGACTAATGAGCTCTGTCGATCGACTAAATTCTTCAAGTGGTCGATCGACAACTTCAGGTAGTCGATCAACTAAAAGTCTGGCGAATTTCTTGCAATACGCACCGAACTTCAAGAGGCCGCCATTTCTTCGTTACTTGGTCAAATCATGCATTTTTGGTGGCGTTGGAAAGCTAAGAGGATAAGCTTTCATCTCCAATTGGAATCACTGGATTATCAGTTGTAGACCTTGAGATATGGCTCTTCAAAGTTGACACTAGTGACATAAGGCTCTTGAAATTCCTTCAAACTTTCTTTGTTGATAGGATTTGGCTTGCATTTGCTCCTTTTTGGGTAATAACCTATAAAACTACAACACAACCCAAAGTAGCAAATAGTGGAATAATAATAGCTAAAAGCTACGTAATAAGCATAGAAATGCGTGTCAAATAAGAGAATAAATGCATATGAAAGACACGCATCAAACCTCCCCAAACCAAACCCTTGTTTGTCCTCAAGCAAGCAAAGACTTAAGACAATAAACCCATCTAATGGAACGAAGAAAAAGCTCAGAGGTAACTATACTTCTAGTGTCTAAACCCGTTTAATGCATAAAAGCTAACACCAAGGCACTAAACCAAATGCAAACGAGTTAGATCAATGATAAAAGAAATTGAACTGTTGACCTTGCAAGACTTGTATATATCGGACTCTCACGGCTTACTCATCACTCATTCAAAGCATATGGTGAGAAAATTTGTAAGATAAGAGAGAAAATAGTCACTCACCTAACTGCGACCTATAAGAGCATGCATGCAATTTAACATGATAAATACCTCTATCGACCGTACATGCGCATTCCAACCAAAATGGACCAAGACACATGCCGAAGACTTACATATAGTGTAAGGTGAGGTAATTGGGTAAAAAGGGGCAAAATAGATTTTGGATATGTGGAGGTAAAGCCAAGCTAGTACAACCGTAACCAATTAGTACATTCATTCGCCTTATAAACCCAATCTAAAATTAAGATCGATGCCAAATTCGGCATAACCCAATACACACAACACGACTCCCCAAAAATGTATAAAGACAAGCATGGGCGTATAAACATTCCTCTTTCTTTTCTTTTTCAACACTCAACAACTCGTTTATTTCGTGTTATTTCTTTTTTCGGAGTGTTGGTTTTTTTTTTTTCTTTTTTCCTTTCTTTTTCATTTTTTTTTCTCGAATTAGCAACTCTCTTCTCATTGCAAAACTGAAATACCAAACTAACGATCAATACGTACCCAATACAAAAAATTAAATTAGCTTGACTAAGGTAGGCTAATTTTGGATTGTAGTTAAAGATTGGGTCAAAATAGGTCAATTTGGCTAGTGAAGTTTAAGGGTAAAATATGAGAAAAAGGGTTTGCCTCTCCACATGTGTCACCTTCCACAAACTGAATGC
The DNA here is from genome assembly GCA_022085475.1 of Heliosperma pusillum. NCBI lineage: Eukaryota > Viridiplantae > Streptophyta > Magnoliopsida > Caryophyllales > Caryophyllaceae > Heliosperma > Heliosperma pusillum. Next base: position 14,080 of record JAIUZE010011037.1, read on the forward strand.
ATACAGGCACTAAGAGGTAGATATCATGCTTATGCAAATTAATGTTACATGCCTTATAAGGAGTCCTACTCACATCCTAGATGAAACTGATCATGAATGTCATCAGTTTATGAAGGCTCTAATTCCTTAGAATGTTTAAGTAGGTTGCCGATATCAAGTCATCAAGTCTATTCGTTCAGTAAATTTTAATCAAAAACTCGTAGATTATGCAAATGATTGTACATGATGGCATTAACGATGCAAGGCTTAGACTAAAGTAAAAGCATAGAAGCGGTTTCATCATTGTTATCAACCGTTCCGACTCGACCTAAATGCAAAAATAAACATGTTTTTGTATTTTTATGATTTTTCAATTTTTTTTTGTTTTGATTATATTCAAATTAAATAAACAATGCATGCAGAAATGCAATAAATATGAAAGCGAAAATGTAATAAATAATGCAAATGGATGCAAAACACAGACATATGCATACCCTCCCCAAACCAAAAACACACAATGTCCTCATTGTTTTCAGCAAACAATAAGCATCATCAAAAATATAGAGAAAAGGGTACGCAAAACAAGGTGAATGCAAATGAATATAAATTAAATGGAAGTAAACTTACAAAATTATACAAGATAGACCTCCCCAAACCAGCCAACAACAAAGGGAGGTCGTGGCTAGCTACCACTATTCAGCGACCCTTATCCAAATACGGGTAAGAGTAAGCGCTCAAGGCCCTTAAGAGCTTATCATAACTCTCTGCATGATCCTCACAAGATAATAAATAGTAAAATGCAAAAATCAATACATATAAAATAAACCATTGCATATTATTAATTTTCCCACGATGACGCTCACAGTAAACAATCAAGGTATTCCACTTAACAACAATAAGTTGAATGTTAATATTCCTATCACAAATGATCTCATATATGTCCGGTGGTCTACCTTTTGGTGAGCCATAATCATCAATCTCCTTAAATGCATTCTTTTTAAGAACAACCAAAGCAGATAGGTGGTCTTGATCGAGAGTTGAACTAACAATGGTTGGATGCGATTCAAACTCATCTAAGAACGCATAATTAATATTTGAGGAAAGTGGCTTAAGCTTGGGTTTCGTTACCTCAATCATGCAAGAGCTGGACACCAACCTATTTACCGTCTGGATCTCGTCAGTAGTGAGCTCTCTACCTTCCAAAGCAGACTCTAACATATCCAACACAACGTCATTGGTTCCTGAGTCATTTGCACAAGCATCTAAAACAATCAAAGCCTCCAACGGGTCCCTTATCATGGAACCCGAATAAACATTAGAGACTGACTCATCAGTGACATCAATAGCATAAGAAGTGTCCATAATAGCCTCACTGGCATCAATTATCTTCGGTTTGTCAAAAGTGTGCTCAATCACCATGTCTTTACTCTTATCGCTCACAAAAAGGGAAAATTGAGGCTTAACACTCTCAAGGGCAAACCACTCAAAAAATTCTAATACCTCATCGACGGGTTTCCCACTGAAGTCCCCCTTTCCTATGGAGTCCAGGTATGCTTGTGTAGGGTCATTTATACCCTGGATAATAAACAGGCAAATTTGGAGGGAAGTAAAAACTTTATGATATAGTGTATCAAGCCATTCCTTGATCCTGTCTATATAAGTACCAAAACATCTGTTCTCATCCTGCGGGAATCTAATGGTAAATAGCATGAGAACGGTTTCAAGGAACGGAAGTTCCCTGAACCAAAAGACAAACTAAATCAAAAGCAAATAAAATAAACTGTCTCCCCGGCAATGGCGCCAAAATTTGACAGGCTAAATCGCACACCTAATCAAAGATAACCAACCGGCCTAAACTAATGCAGTAAAGGAAGTCGGGATCGTATCCACAAGGAGACTAAAGAAATTCTATTTGCCAATTAAAAGTTTGTCTAAGTAACAAATTTCGGGGTTTTGATTGTTTGTTTGTCTAAACTACAAGTAGTGAAGGAAGAGAAATAAAGGAAGAAAGTAAATTCAGAAATAATAAGAGAAATAGCTAGGATATCGGGTTACCACGGTCAACGACGGTCAAAGAAAGAATCAAAAGATTAACATAAACATGGTTTGACAGGTAATGGATAGTTCCTTCCGGTCTACTATTCACCCTAGAATTACTAATTTAGCTTTCGCTCTAATTAGGGCATTGACAACGTCAAATATTGTCGTGTCTAGTAGTAATTTTTAGAATCTTTCGTTCTACTTTTTACGGGTCATTAGCTATTTTTATGTTAATTTTAGTTTTTGTAATAATGTTAGTATTTAGTATTTTAAAGTCAATTTTGAGAGTCAAATCCCGAAAGTCAATAAAAGTCAAACCCGAAAACCCGAGACCCAAAAAAACCCGGAACTTGAAGTGGGCTAGCAAGGAATCATCAAGGTTTGAAGACCAAGCCCAATGGGTCAATGGAAGTCAAGGCGGGGTCAATATCCATGGGGTCAACGAAAGTCAAGAAGGAAAAACAAGGCAAAAAATCTGGCAGCGTTCGACGCAGCCTGCGTCGTAGGACGCAGCCTGCGTCATCTCTCAGCACGGGTTTTTCTCATTTTCTCGTCTTGTCTTTTGGAAGCCCATCTTTCAAGGCCCCTAGGTTTGCGGACCAAGGGTATAAAAGAAGATTTCTGAAGAGAGACAAGGGCATCTAGCATTCAACATACAACATCATATTTTCCTTAGAATTCTCTCTTTTTGTTCTTCAAGTTTGGCTCTTGTAATGGGTTTTTGTTTAGAAATTGGTTGTATTATGAAGACTATGGGTAGCTAATCTTCTTTTGCTTAGTGTAATTTGAACAAGTTCTTCCCTTTTAGCATTGTAAGACCTTTTAATCCTTCCTTCTCTATTTAATTCCATTTTCCTATGTTTGAATTTCATTGTTGAATGAATAGTTGTTAAGGCTAACCATCTTAGTAATTGTTTGTTTGATTAAATTGCTTTGTCTTGATGAATTTGGTTGATTTGTCTTGATATTTGTTGTAGCAACTTGAAAGATTGTAACTTTGGTTTAAAAGTTGGAATCTTTTGAGTGGAATTTGGATTATTGTGTATTTAGGACATGGTTTAATGCTTTATTACATGATTCTAGCATGCTTCTTTGGTTTTGTGCTTAAAGCTTGCATCTTTATTTATGCTTATGTTTTAATAAGTATGGGTTTAGTTGTATTGAGTCATTTATGGATGGTTTAATTCATTTGTGGCTAGTTCTTAGAAGTTTGTAATAGATAATTACAGTAGGGAGGAAAGGAGGGGTCTTTACTTTGTTAATTGTGGGGGAACTTGGGATAATTGCACTAAGTTGTTTTTCCTTATTTGAATCTTTGAGTATTTAGTTGTTGTTAGTGATTTTTAGACTTGATAATCATTTCTCATGAAAAACTTCTCCCTATTTGTTATCTACATGTTTACCATTGTGAATATCATAGTTTGTAAGTAATTCTAGTCTTTGTTTTAATTAGTGTTTTAATTTGTGGTTAGATTAATTAATTTGTTTATTCGGTTTTTAGCAAGAGTCTAGATTAGATTTTTAGCATTCATCGCCTTCCCTTGGGTTCGATCCTTGTCTTACCCTTACTACCCTTTTACTTAGGTTGGTTTGAGTCTGGATTTGGTTTTATAAATTGTTATTTGGCATAGCTAATTTGTGGAATTAACGACACTGTAAAATAAGCTCGCCAGGCATTCTATTGTTCGCTGCAAGTTCTACCATTTCCATATCTTACGATCTAGGCCAAGGTTTAACAAACTAATAGATTGGTCACATGCATTTAACCAATTTATTAACAATTAATGCAACAATTAACAATACAACCAATAGTTATGACTTAACTAATAATCTAATAATTATACCGTCACATAACCGCAGTTTCCCTAAATCCTAGCATAGAAGAATTAGCTACTCATGTTGTATCTAATGAAATTAACTACAACAATAAGAATTGAATTAAACATGATGGAATAAGATGGAAGAACAATTAACAATCTAATAAATTAAATAATAAAGAGAAAGAACAAGGATAGAGGAATTAAGAAGAAGGAATTGAAACTAAAGGAGAAAGATTCAATACCAAAAGAAAAGGAAGAAAGATCAATTCCAAGTCTTAGATCTAAAGTCGCTAAAAAGAACGTAAGATTTTTTACAGTATAAAAGAGATAACCTAATTAATCAGTCTTATAAGGCTTAAATACTAAATCCATAAGCTAGAGTAATAAAGTAACTAATGGGCCAGAGCCACGAAATAACCGTCTGATTACTAGAATTAGTCGATCGACCAAATGGTGTAGTCGATCGACTAAAAAGGATGTCGTGATGATTTTAGTCGATCGACTAATAAGCTCTGTCGATCGACTAAATTCTTCAACTGGTCGATCGACAACTTCAGGTAGTCGATCGACTAAAAGTCGGGCGAATTTCCTGCAATGCGCACCGAACTTCAAGAGGCCGCCATTTCTTCGTTACTTGGTCAAATCATGCATTTTTGGTGGCGTTGGAAAGCTAAGAGGATAAGCTTTCATCTCCAATTGCAATCACTGGATTATCATTTGTAGACCTTGAGATATGGCTCTTCAAAGTTGACACTAGTGACATAAGGCTCTTGAAATTCCTTCAAACTTTCTTTGTTGATAGGATTTGGCTTGCATTTGCTCCTTTTTGGGTAATAACCTATAAAATTACAACACAACCCAAAGTAGCAAATAGTGGAATAATAATAGCTAAAAGCTACGTAATTAGCATAGAAATGCGTGTCAAATAAGAGAATAAATGCATATGAAAGACACGCATCAGGAGGATTGAAGTGAATGTCCCATAAAGTTTTGTTGTGATAGCAACAACATTTTGAAACACAATTATGTGAAAATATATATATATATATATATATATATATATAGTATATATATATATATATAGATATATATATATATAGAGAGAGAGAGAGAGAGAGAGCAAAGATCAATTGAGTCCACCATATTCCTTAGAGTCCTTGAGTCCTAATTGTAACCATTGGATGAGTGAGATTAAGGGCTTAGATGTGCTGTAAAAAGGACACTTAACATGTGCAACTTTGATGTGACTATTTACCTCTCTCTTCCCTCTCTCCTTAGCCACTCATAGCCCCACTTCCCCACACACTTTCTCACCTATAATTTTTCTATCTCCCTGTCTTCAAATCAGATTTATGAAACCAAAAATTCTGATTTGTTCATCAACCCACTATCAGATTTTTGTGTCTTTTAATTCACGCGTAAAATACAAGTGGTTTATTAAAATGCAATGTACATCTTCATACGGACTCCGATTAAGGCGAAACAAAAGTCTAACTTTATTATTTTTTCGAGCCCGTTTCAATGATGATATTTTCGTATACAATTGAAATTTCAAAGTAATCATTACTGTCATTTGTGCTCGAAAACTCGGTTGAGTTTTTTGAAATTACTTGTTTAATTTTTTTTTTCATATCTACTTTTTTTAATTGTTAATTGCAATTATTTTCTGAAGATGGAGATTATTACGATGATGATGAAAACGATGAGAATGTAAATTCAGAATAAATTTTGTACAATTTCTGTTTTAAAGAATGTAAATTTAATGTTTTAGGCGTGTAACTGTAAAGAATCAGTACTGTAACTGTAATGGTTAAGCAGTGTAATTGTAAAATTGATTTAAAGTAATTGTTGTTTTCATTACGTCAAATAAATAGACGTCCATTTTAATTGTATTTTAATGTAACTTTAATGAACATGTTGTGTAACTTTAATTAACAACAAGTGTTATGGTAATACGCGAGATGTGTAACTGTAATGAAGAATGAGTGTGACTGTAATGAACAATGAGTGTAACTGTAATGAAGAATGAGTGTGACTGTAATGAACATTTTGTATAATTTCAGCTTTAAAGAGTGTAAATTTAATGTTTTAGGCGTGTAACTGTAAAGAATCAGTATTGTAACTGTAATGGTTAAGCAGTGTAACTGTAAAATTGATTTAAAGTAATTGTTGTTTTCATTACATCAAATAAATAGATGTCCATTTTAATTGTATTTTAATGTAACTTTAATGAACATGTTGTGTAACTTTAATGAACAACAAGTGTTATGGTAATAAGCGAGATGTGTAACTGTAATGAAGAATGAGTGTGACTGTAGTGAACAATGAGTATAACTGTAATGAACAACGAGTGTAACTGTAATGAACAACGAGTGTGACTATAACGAATAAGTTTTATTACTATAATGAAGAATAACTTGAGTTTGTTGTTTCTTTTGTTTTCTTGAATAAAGTGTTACAGTAATTAACAATCAATGTAACTTTAAATCTGGTTTGTGTAACTTTAATTAACAACTTGTGTAACTTCAAGTCAAATATGATGTAACTTAAAATTAAATAAACGTCAACTTTTACTTCATAACTTCAATAATAGTAACATCAAATATACGAGTAACTTAAATAATTAAATTTTAAAATATAATGTAACTTTAAATAAAATCGAGGAGTACTGAAAATTTTGATATGCCAATGGTATATGAAAATAATACCATTGCGACGGGCTCGAAAAAATAATAAATTTAGGCCTTTGTTTCACCTTAATCGAAGTCCGGATAAAGATTTACGGAGTCTTTTATGTTGTCGCTTTTACTTTACGCGAATTTAATATACTATAACTGAATGAGAGAGAAAAAGTGATTTGTTTGTTGTAAAATGTCAGTGGGCAGCCCTGCAATACTCCCTGCAACATTCTCTGCAACACTCTCTCTCCTCCTTTCCCATTTTTCTTTTTCTTTTTGGCCCTATAAAGACCCCACATTGTCTCACAATCCCAACCATTAATCTCAAGCATCTAATGGTTCTAGTGGGGACTTAAGGACTCACCATATATTGTGGACTCAAAAGAACTAAGCTCTCTCTCTCTCTATATATATATATATATATATATATATATATATAGAGACCGGATCCGGTGAGGCAGCTAATTATGGCGAGGCGGCTAGCCTCACCAAATTCATTCATTAAACTTGGACTTTGTTTGTTTTGTGAATCTCAGACCTTAATATGTGAATCTGAGACTTTGTTTTGTGAATCTGAGACCTTGTTTTGTGAATGTGAATCTCAGACTTTGTTGGACTGACACCTAATTTCTAATATGCATTGGGCTGAAAAATTGTTGGGGTCATTCCTAACTTTTCATTTGACCCAAAATCATTTCTCTCTCTAAAAAAATAAAAAGCCCAAAACACTTAACCTCTCTCTCTAAAAAACTAACAAAAAATATATCTTCATAAAATCTTCATAAAATCTTCATAATATCACAGATTGATATCTTTATGCATAAATTTAGGTAACTCAATCAGTCATATAAGTTTGTTAATTGCATCATTCAATCAATTGCATAAATTTAGGTAATTCAATCGATCATTCATTCAAATTTTCGAGAGAAGACGAAGATTTCCATCAATCAGTTGCATAAGTTTATTTTTGATCATTCATCAGGTTAATTGATCATTCCATCAATCAATCAAAGACGAAGATTTCCAGGTGATTTCCAGTTAATTTCCAGAGCATAATCATATAGGTTTGTTAATTCAATCCTAAATCGATCATAAATCGATGATATAACGATCGATTGATATTTCCTTGATGATAAAAGGTTCGCGATTTACTTATTACATTATTTTCGTCGATTTGCAGCTGTAATTGCTATGGAGATTGTAGATATCGCAACGGTTGCTGATAATACAACGGTTGAAACAGGTATTTTTTTTTTTACGCTAATTAATGTTTTATGAATCATAGATTGTGTTTTATGAATTCATATGTTAAGTTTGTGAATCTGAGTCCTTGTTTAGTGAATATTGAAGCTTCATCTGTGAATATATATAAAAGTTAATACTCTGAAACTTGATCGAAACTAATAAGATCATGTACTTTGCTCGTTTCCTTATTTTGTGAATCACAGTCCTTGTTCAGTGAAACTTAGACCTTGTTTTGTGAAACTTAGAGCTTGTTTTGTGAACCTAGAAGATAATATTATAAAACTGACTACTAGCTAAGTGGTTAAAATCATCTTCTCTGCTCTATTCTATTGTTTGTGAATCTAAGAGATTTTTTTGTGAAACTTAGAACTTGTTTTGTGAAAGTAAAAGATAATATTATGAAACTTGAAACTTGCTGTGTCTATTATTTTGTGAATCTTGTAGGCCTCGTTTTGTGAATTATACAGCTTGTTTGAGTTCTTGTTAATCTGATTTTGTTGAACCTTTTATCTCCTTAGGTGTTGATTCCAATGTCAACTCCAACGCTCTAATTCTGGTCAGTTGTGGTGTGACGCCTCGTGTCGGTTGTGGTGAGGATCTTTGCTCTAATGTTGGTAGTTCTGGTCAGGATGGTGAGGTTTCTACTGTTGTCTCAACAACCCCTACAATGCCAACTATTTCCACGCCTACTACTTTGGTAACTTACACACCGTGTGGTAGTGAGCAATGGATAAGTAGGATTGAAGAGAAGTTTACACCGGTGATTGGCAAAACATTTGTGGACTTAGAGTCAGCGATTATGTTCTAAAAAATTTATGCTATTGCTTGTGGGTTTGAAGGTAGGCTGTCTTCAACTAAGAGGTTTCATGATGGTATTATTCGAACAAAAGTCATGGTTTGCCATCGTGAAGGTTTTAATAAGAGGAAAAGACGTCCTCCCCAAGCTGGTGCACAAACGAAGACACAATCAACTGCTAAAACCGGCGCGAAAAAGGGTGGAGGTGGAGATGAGGCTGAGAGTTCTAATAGGCGAACATGTACCAGAATAACCAAGATTAAAAGGTGGGGGTGTGAAGCGATGATCAAATTCATGTTCGAAAAAGGCATGTACAAGATTCAACTATTCTACGAGGGTCACAATCACCCACTGACTCCGGTGAAAGATAGGGAATTCGAGAAACTTGCAGAAAATATAAATAAACTGGAAGCATATCATAAGCAGTTGATTATCCAGAATTCGAGAGTGAATGTTGGGCCTAGTTTAACATACAACTTATGCAAGGAGCAAGCAGAGGGTTTTGAAAATGTGGGAGCTTCCCTTAGGCAATTCAAGAATTTTCAACGGAATGTGAAGTGTCTACTTAACTGTAAGGATGGACAAATGTTCATATCGCGTTTGGAAACCCTTAAAGAAACGAAAGGGTTGGAATTTGCTTATGAAACGGATAGTGACGGATCTTTGACAAGGATTTTTTGGACAGATGCGGTGTCCAAGAGATCTTACGCATTGTTTGGTGATGCATTTTCATTTGATCCTACATATGGAACAAACAAATACAACATGAAATTCACGCCTTTCACTGGCATTGACCATCATAAGAAATCGGTAACTTTTGGATGTGCTCTTTTAGACCATGAGGACGATGGAGCATTTATTTGGGCGTTTCAGCAATTTTTGAAAATAATGGGTGGCAAAGAACCACATTACATCATCACTGACCAAGACCCAGCAATAATAATTGCAGTTCCAGGTCTGTCTGTGAATCTCAGACCTTTTTTAGTGAATCTTAGAGCCTTTTTTGTGAAACTTGGTTAAAATGACCTCTTCTTACTCTTTTTCTTATTTGGTGAATCTTAGACCTTGTTTAGTGAATATTAGAGCCTTTTTTGTGAAACTTGGTTAAAATCACCTGTTCTTACTCTTTTTCTTATTTGGTGAATCTCAGACCTTTTTCTGTGAATATTAGACATTGTTCTGTGAAACTTGGTGAATCATTTAGTTATACTTTTTGGTGAATCGAGAGACATCATTTGTTAGACATAGCTTTTGCATGTGGCACATTATGACATAATATGAGATTAAACAATGATCTTGAAAATATGAGATAATGTGATTTTGTGATTTTGCAGCCGTGTTCAAAATAGCTAGACATCGCTTTTGCATGTGGCACATTATGAAAAAAGTAACAGACAAGGTTGGGAGCAAAATTTGCAAAGAAACTGAGTTCTTAAGCCGTCTGAACAATGTTGTCTGGAATGACGACATAGAGCCTGAGGAATTTGAAGAGAATTGGGATAAGGTCATGAGTGAGTTCTCGTTAGAAGGACATAAATGGTTGACTGACAAGTTTGCAGAACGAGACCAGTGGATACCCGCTTATTTCAGGAATGTGCCAATGGGAAACATTTTAAAAACCACACAAAGATCAGAGAGTACGAATAGCTTCTTCAAGAGATTTGAAAATAAATATGGGACTCTCGTGGAATTTTGGATGAGATTTGAGAGTGCCATGGACCAACAAAGGCACAATCTAAAGCTTCTTGAAGCACAGAGCGATAGTTCAATGACTGAAACAAAATTCGGGTCAAAATGGGAGGACCAAGCAGTGAGGGTCTATACGCATGAAGTGTTCCCAGAGTTCCAAAAGGAGGTTCAGTTTTCGATAAATGCGAGTAGTGTCTGTGGATATACCCCACCAGATCCAGTAACTAACTTTGAGGTTTCAATGGTTGAGGACGCGAACAAGCGAAAGAGATATGCGGTTGAGTACAATATGAGAACACTGGATGTAATTTGTTCATGTAAAATGTTTGAAAGGAAAGGTATTTTATGCAGCCACATCATCTATATTTGCTCAGCGAAGTTTAAGGAATTACCTGAGAAATACATCTTGCGTAGATGGAGAAAGGATGCACTCAGAAACCCAGTTCATGATTCGAACGGAAACCTTCTGGAAAACTACGATTCTGCTGCTAATAAGAAATTTGGAATGCCTCGTGTCTGGTCTGAGATATATACAACTCTTGGTATCCTAAAAACTAAAGAAGATTCCGATCTGAGTGAGTTTGCTGAGCTAATTAGAGAATTCCGAAAGAAGTTGGAGCCAAACCCAAAGCCTTTGACAAAGGAACAGGAATTGGAGGTCCTTCTGAACTGCAAGATTCCAAAAGAAGTCAAGATACTACCACCTAAGGTCTCTAAGAATAAGGGTAGTGGTAAAAGATTGGTGAGTGGTAAAAATAAGGCAATTATGAAGGCAAAAAAACCGAAAAGGTTGTGTGCTAAGTGTAAACGTATGTCACACCATGATAAAAGGAATTGTCCAAATGCTTTTGCAGAGCTTCCTCCCGAAGATCAGGTCTGTGATTTTAGTTTCACTTCTGCTTTTTTAGTTCTGAAATGTGAATCTAGGTCCTTATTTTGTGAAACTTCGACTAGATTATGTGAAACTTAGCCGTAGATTTGTGAACAAGTTCTGAAACTTTTGCTGTTTTTCTTATTTGGTGAATTTCAGAGCTTATTTTGTGAATGTCAGACTTTTTAATATGAATCTTAGAGCTTGTTTTGTGACACTTTGTTTAACAGGGTGATACATCAGGAGAAGAAGAAGAAGAGGAAGAAGAAGAGTGTAGAGAATGATGGCGATGTGAGCATGATGACGATGGAAGGAGAACAAGTTTTATTACGTTTACTTTGATTAACTCTTTCTCTTATCTTGATTTTGGGAAACTTCGACAAGATTTTGTGAAACTTAGAGCTTGATATTTGAACATAGAAGGTCTGAAACTTATTTTGTGAATGTCAGACCTTATTTTGTGAATGTCAGACCTTATTTTGTGAATGTCAGACCTTATTTTGTGAATGTCAGACCTTATTTTGTGAATGTCAGACCTTATTTTGTGAATGTCAGAGCTTTTAATATGAATTGGTAGAAGACGAAGAACACGAAGAAGAGTGTTGCTTAAAATTAACAGTAGGTTGTCTAGGCCAACTTCTCAATCCTATCCTTTTCCTTCATTTTCAATGGTTTACGGTGTTGATGTCGATTATTATGATTATGATTTTATTTTAACAGAATTTGATGTCAATCGTTTTCATATGAATCTATTGGATTTTGTTAGCCATATTGTCATTTGGTTGTTATGAACATAGATATGGCCCTTACATTGGTTTGCGACTTGCAAAGTAATGGTCATCAAACTCAAATATTGAAATTGGAAACTTTAATTACATTTAATTGGAAATGTTAATTAGACTACAATGAAACTTTAATTACATTCAACAAAAATTCCTAAGATTAACGTTTGCTTTGAAGGCTCATTTCTTGGCTTTATCAATAAGTGAAAACCTACACAAACAAACAAAAACAAGTACAATATTCAGCAAAGTTAATTACGAAATATTCAGCAAAGTTATGAAGGAATGGAATTCACGTCATTTTTCGTATATTAATGAAATATAACGAAGTGTACCTTTTCGTATTTTTATCCCATTTGAGAAGTTCCAACATTATAGACTTTCGATATTCTGGAAAATTCTGCAAAGAGTGACGTATATTAATGAAATATATTCATGCTCCTCAAAATAGTCACTTTCGTATACTAATGAACTTACCTCAAAATAGTCACTTTTCGTCCATAAACTTTGATCAGCTAATGCACTCAACCACTTCAGCACAAAAACTCCACAATCATAACTAGATTCACAAAACAAACTCTTAGATTCACATAATTAGGTCTGAGATTCACAAAACAAAGTCTTAGATTCACAAAACAAGTTCTCAGATTCACAAAAGAAAGTCTTAGATTCACAAAAGAAAGTCTTAGATTCACAAAAGAAAGTCTTAGATTCACAAAACAAGTTCTCAGATTCACATACTAAGGTCTGAGATTCACATAATTAGGTCTGAGATTCACAAAACAAAGTCTTAGATTCACAAAACAAGTTCTCAGATTCACATAATAATGTCTGAGATTCACAAAACAAAGCGTCAGATTCACATAATAAGGTCTGAGATTCACAAAACAAAGTCTTAGATTCACAAAACAAGTTCTCAGATTCACAAAAGAAAGTCTTAGATTCACAAAAGAAAGTCTTAGATTCACAAAACAAGTTCTCAGATTCACATAATAGGTCTGAGATTCACAAAACAAAGTCTTAGATTCACAAAACAAGTTCTCAGATTCACATAATAATGTCTGAGATTCACAAAACAAGCTCTAACCCAGATTCACATAATAATGTCTGAGATTCACAAAACAAAGCGTCAGATTCACATAATAAGGTCTGAGATTCACAAAACAAGCTCTAACCCAGATTGACATACCTTGTTGTTTGTTGTGGAACATCCAAATTGACAACTTCATTAAGGTGCATGTACAACAAAGATCTGTAAGACTCTCCAAGAATTGTTGCAACATTGTACAACTGAAAAGAAAGAGGCAATAAAAGATCAAATATATTTTCGGGGTATACTTTTAAAAGATTAAAAACAAATATTTTGGAAAAAAATTATACAATCTCTGAGGCCTGGTGGTTGTCTTCATCCACATTTATACTTTGCATAGAGTCAAGGATGAAATTCTTTCCCTGCTTTAAGTCGCAGATACAAGCCCACCAATGCTTCAACTTCTTGCAATGGAAAGGAATAAAAACCTGAGAAAGTAAATGTACATCAGAAACCAATCAACAATACTTGTGAACAACAGTAAATAAATAACAAAATGAATAGCATAACTGACCATGTCGATATGGCTACCATCAGCTGGAATGTATTGGGGCTTTATGTATTGACCCCAAATCTCCGGGTTAGTCTCTGCATCAACAGCCTGCATCTCACAAAAAGGCAATTTGTACAATTTTTTCGAAACAAATTTAAGAATGCAAAATACTTGAATATCAACGTCTAAAGGATTTGACGCTCACATATACTGTTGTTGGCAAGTAAAGCACATTTGATCTACCCACTGTGCGCTTAATCCCAACAATATCAATGATCTACAAAATAAAATTGTGTTAGGAAAAAGAGACATCGAGTGAATCATCCAGTTTCACGAAATCAACTTAGTTTCACAAACTAAGATCTAGGATTCACAAAATAAGGTCTGAGATTCACCAAATAAGGAAACATGCATAATATTTACCTGATCCATAATAAGCCCACGCGATGTAAGGCTCTGCAACGCATCTCTAGTGACCTCCATCCACGGAGTGGACACCAGAACCTCACTTAATTATTGAACAAATGCAATTAGTACATATATCTCTCAAAAATTTTTTTAAAAAAAATCAAAGAAAAAGTATGACATTACTGTGCAATTGCCTTTGTTCTTCTCCCAACACAAGTCACCAATTCCTTGTCAGTGAAAGGTAGTCCCAAAGAGAAACTCAATTCTAGTGCATCTTTTTCGACTATTTCTTTGGATAGGTTCCCAGAACATGTAGCAATTTGATGGCACACCCTCAATGCAAAGCGCCTGAGCTGAGCTTCCTATTAATGCAAAAAAAAAACCAAAGGTTTCAAAAAAACTGTGGAATATTAAAGTTGGTGCAAATGTATAAAAATTAAATTAGATGTTGAAAAGAAAACTTACAGTATTTACGGTTATTAGAGAATTAGTTTTGTTCCCTTTGTAATTCTCCAATATGTTCAGCAAATAGAGGCCATTATCAATTTGATTGCATTTCAGAATTGATTTTGGGACAAACACTTCAGGCATTGCCATCGAGGTAAGGCCTGTCACTGATGGCAACTTTGATTGAAGAAGGTTGATGAGCCTGTCTTGCTGTATGAACAAAAGAGTAATTAGTGAGAGAAATTACAAAGGTCATAGACTCAGAACGCAGTCCCAAAGTGGATACAAGAGACGTACCGTGGGTTTATAAAAAGGAGTGTAATCAACAGATATGTCTTTCATGGGATGGATGATTTGGCATTTGCAAGATTCTGGTCTTAGATCAAAACAAAACAAGAATGGTGGGCATGAGGGAGCGATGATTGGAGTCAAAATCTGAAAGACAGAAGAAAAAATGCACTGAATTAAAAAGATAAGTCCACCTTCTCATCTATATTTTAAAAATAAACGTAAGAACAGATAATAAAACCAAATAAAAGACTTACTAATTGCGCTGCAGCAACATCAACATTGTCCAGACACTGGAACAAAAATAGCATCATGTGTGAGTAATGGTTATAACTGAACTCCATGTAAAATGGGTTATAGAGAAGGGGTAGTAAGACAAACACTAACACTGTCAGTGGAATGTGGCACAAATAATCGACAAGCAGAATCCCGTGATCTCAAGCTCTCACCACTGTTTAGGATTTCACACCACACATTTATCACATAGGGAGATACTTGATCACCTTCAACCAAACTCTTCAATTGCCTCCTTGTCAATGTCTGGGTTTCACTTTTAAAAAGAATCTCCCTGGAAGCATAGGTCACACACACATTTTAAGTAAGTTTCACAAAATCACCATCCAGTTTCACAAAACAAGCTCCAGGATTCACAAATTAAGCAGTAAGTTCAGGTTTCACCAAAAACACCTAACAGTTTCACTAAATCAGGTCCAAGATTCACATAACAACATCTAAGATTCATATAACAAGGTCTGACATTCACAAAATAACGTCTGAGATGTACCAAATAAGGAAAAAAATCAGGAAAATGTAATTTTTAACCACTTATGATAAGATAAATACCTTTCATCAAGTGATTCCACAAGGATGAAATCCAATACATTCTTCTCCGCTTGAGTAAAATCCTTGAGAATATTAGTGTTTCTTTGGAGATACGGAGATCGATAGACTTCTGCTGGAACTGTAGGCCTCTTGTTACGAGCTGTCTTCACACGAACACCTCGACGAGTGTAAACAGCTGGAGTTTGTGTTATATCAACTAGATCTACTTCCACTGTGGGCTCAGAATGGTCAGGTTCAGGTTCGGCTTGATCAGATTCAGGTTGATCAGCTCCACCATAAGACGTGGAAGGTTCAGGTTGAGGTTCAGTTTCAGGTTGACGTTGAGGTTCGGTTTCAGGTTGAGCTTGAGGTTGAGGTTGAGATAAAAATTCTTCGGGTTGAGATAAAAGATGGTCATCAAGTGGTAGGAGCCTAAAGGATGGGCATTCTGGTTTTGGTGGTGAATGATGTGGCTGTATTGGTTGGAAGGCTTCATCCATAATCTCCAGTGCCGCCAACAAATCAGCCTCAGACCACCCAGTAATTCTCTCCGTATTCACAACATCACAAGACAAAATATTCTCCTCGTTCTGCTCATGCTCCTCATTATCCACAATCTCCTTCTCCTCCACAGTCTTCCCATTATCCTCATCCTTCCTATTATCCTCATTCCCACACTTTTCTTGTTGGGATAACCTAAAACCTTCTGCCATACCATCCGCAGCTGCAACTAGTTTATCAACTGTTGGTGAGGAATGTAGCTTGCTGGGAGCTTGGCTAGCAAGACTTTTGTACTGCAAAAAGGCTTGAGCCAAGACCTTTGCGGATTCCGCAAATTTATCAACAAACTCACTAGCACTGCCTGAATTGCTAGATACAGCAGGAGCAGCAGTTTCAGCATGTTCAGATTGTTGTTGCTCAGGTTGTTGTTGTTCAGATTGCTTCACAGATTGATGTTCAGAAGAAGGAGCACCAAGACTTTTGGAAGTCTGCCGAAAGTCAATTTTAAGAAGCGAAGAAGGTGCATGTGGCATATGCTGACTCATTACAAGTGGAGGCTCAACAGAACCCCTGCCAAAAGTTCTCGTCTTAGAATTTTTGTCGTTCAGTTCATCATTAATTCTCTTCAATATAGCTTCTGTTGTCCAGGTGGAGAGTGTCGGAAACTGGCGACTAACAAGGCGTGATTTGAAGACACACCGGTCTAGATAAACAAAAACCAAGGCCATAATTGGGCCACCAAACCAGTTTTCTTTCAACTGTTTGGTCTCAAACTCTTCCTTTTGCCAAGACTGAACTTGGTCAGCCAACTTCCTTTTGATGAAGTTGCACCAGTTGAAATCAGAGATCAAGTCGGTGTTTGCAAGACTTTTAAGAAGTTTCAAACTGGCCTGATTACCTACAACACCCCCTAAAAGAGCAGAGAAAATGTAAATGATGAAATTGCGCTTGAAATCATCTCCGCCTTCTTTTTGTGTAGGGAGCTTGGCCAGAATGTCTTTGACATCAATGGAATCATTGCCGAATTGGCTTTTGAACTTCTCCAAAACAGACAGATAAACAGGGCACTTATCTCCATTAGACGCTTCAATGACAACATTTGGACCCATTGGTAATCCCAGGGAAAGATATATATCTTCCTCTAAAATCGGAAGCTTCCCGTCCAACAAGCATCCTTTAATCGGGTCATAATTCGAAACAAGCCAATATGCCAAGCTTCCCGGAACTTTCTTTATTTGAAGAAGCAATAGAGAACCAAATCCCATTTCTTGGATAGCTTGAATTTGTTTCTCTGATAGCGGACTATCCTCATTGTGAAGAAAGTGGTAAAGTCCAGCTGGAGACATCCGGGTCCTCAACACCGGCAATCGCTCTTTATAGTTTCTTTTCTTTTTAGTTGGTTCACATACTTCACTAGTAGAGGTAGCTGGTGTTGATCTCTTCATATTAGGTCTGATATTCACAAAATAAGGTCTCAGATTCACAAATTAAGGTCTGATATTCACAAATTAAGATCTGATATTTACAAAACAAAGTCTGAGATTCACATGATAAGGTCTCAGATTCACAAAACAAAGTCTCAGATTCACATATTAAGGTCTGAGATTCACAAATTAAGATCTGATATTCACAAAACAAAGTCTCAGATTCACATGATAAGGTCTCAGATTCACAAAACAAAGGCTCAGATTCACATATTAAGGTCTGAGATTCACAAATTAAGATCTGATATTCACAAAACAAAGTCTGAGATTCACATGATAAGGTCTTAGATTCACATATTAAGGTCTCAGATTCACAAATTATGTGGCATCAGGAGAACTAGATAATAACACAAATGTTGTACAAGATCCAAAATAAGGAAAAGAGACTTTCATTACTAGATAATTATACAAATGTTGTACAAGATCCAAAATGTAAAAAGACAACTAGATAATTATACAAAAGTTTGCCTTGATACAAAAGACGCTGCCTATAGATTACATTTAATTACAAAAATGATAAAGTTGAGCAGCTGTCCTATAGATCGAGCAAGAGAGGTAAATCCATATAAGATAAGGTTGCCCGAGTTAACAACTCGGTTGAAACAGCAACTGCTATGTCACGGTCCGGAGATGGCAGAGATAAATATTGAAGCAACTCATTGACGTGTGCGAGTGCAGTATCATCGAGAGCGGTAAGGTGTTCTCTTTGCAAAGGATTTTGCTCTTGCTGACAATGCAAGAGAACTTGAGCTCCCACATTTTCAGTCATAAAGCACTTGCATCTTTTATAAATTATTCTACGACCCCTACGAATAATTCGCACACCATTGACATCATTGATATGGAGAGAAATTCCATGTGCAAGTTGAATGAGCGGTGCACTAGGGTGTATGAGAAAAAGCTGACACCAATTCCTACAGACCAACGCCATGTTTGCCTTATCATGGTAAAGAGTAACTCGATTGAAAATGTTATTCATTAGATCTTGATTGTTGAACACATCAACTTGGGGTTGATAACGGTAGTTAGTGAGCTGAACATTCACTAAGGGATCAAATGAGAAAGTGATAGCCTCTTTTTTTTCTCTTACATAATTCTGGCCAAAAAGTGCTCGATCTTCTTCGAAGATATTGACTACCCACCCCTTGCACCAATTTTCCATATTTGCCTATGTATAAGTACTAGAAACCAGAAAGTAACCTACAAGCATCACAAATTGAACACTACAATGAAGAAAATTAAAAATAGAAACTCGTAAGGAAAAGAAATTGAACACTACATACTGAACACAACAATGAACACTGCATGAAAAAAAGAAGCTGTAAGATTCACAAAAGAAGCTGTAAGATTCACAAAAGAAGCTGTAAAATTCACACATAGGTGTCAATGTATATGTAATACATAAGAATTAACAAAATAAGACAGAAAACAAAACAAAGTCTGAGATTCACATAATAAGGTCTGAGATTCACAAAACAAAGTCTAATATTCACATAATTAGGTCTCAGATTCACATAATAATGTCTGAGATTCACAAAACAAAGCCTCAGATTCACATAATAAGGTCTCACATTCACAAAACAAAGTCTCAGATTCACAAAACAAGCAAAACAAGACAGAAAACAAAACAAAGTCTGAGATTCACATAATAAGGTCTGAGATTCACAAAACAAAGTCTAATATTCACATAATTAGGTCTCAGATTCACATAATAGTGTCTGAGATTCACAAAACAAAGCCGATGAAAGAACGAAAACAGGAAAACAGGAAAGAACGAAAGGACCTAAATCAACTGTGCTTGATTGCTAAGAAAGACGATGAAAACCTGCATGAAAACAAAGTAATTAGTCTTGAAAGTAATGTGATAATGGCGAAAAAGAGATGAATAGGAGAAGAATGAATGAAATGTAAACTATTGAGTCAAAACTAACTAAATTGAGTGTGCTTGATAATTATAATCATAAACGATTATAATAAATGACGAAAACGAGATCAATCGCAAAACGCGAAATGAAAATTATTGAAAGGAGAAAGTACCTAATTTGAGGACAATAATGGCGGCCGGAAGCTCAGTAGTAATGGCGGTCGGAAGCTCAGTAGTAATGGCGGTCGGACGAGATGAAGACGATGAAGACAGTTTGAGAAAACGTTTAGAGAGAGAGAGAAAGAAGAGAGAGAGTGGAGAAATGAAAAATGACTGAAAAATTGGAAAGATTGGTTTTTATGGGGTATATATAGTGACACGTGGCATCATCTGGTGAGCCTACAATTTTTAGATCTAACGGTTTAGAATGTGTCCAGCCGCCTCATACTAAGAAGGGTGCCTCACATGATTCAATTTATATATATATATATATATATATATATATATATATATATATATATTGAATCATGTGAGGCACCCTTCTTAGTATGAGGCGGCTGGACACATTCTAAACCGTTGGATCTAAAAATTGTAGGCTCACCAGATGATGCCACGTGTCACTATATATACCCCATAAAAATCAATCCTTCCAATTATTACGTCATTTTTCATTTTTCCACTCGCTCTCTTCTTTCTTTCTCTCTCTAAACGTTTTCTCTTCATTTTTCATCGTCTTCATCGTCTTCAACTACTGATCTTCCGGCCGCCATTATTGTCCTCAAATTAGGTACTTTCTCTTCATTTTTCATCGTCTTTCGTCTTCATCGTCTTTCGTCTTCATCGTCTTTCGTCTTCATCGTCTTCATTTCGTGTTTTGCGATTGATCTAGTTAGTTTATGATAATCGTCTTCTTCATCGTCATTTATTTACTGCTATTCATTATCACACTCGTCTTTATTGTCATTTATTTACTGCTATTCAATAATTTATTTCTCTTCGTCTTCATCATCATTTATTTCTCGTCTTCTTCAATAATTTTCATCGTCTTCATTTCTCGTCATTTATTATAATTGTTTATGATTATAATCAAGCACACTCGTCATTTATTATAATTTTTTATGATTATCACATTACTTTCAAGACTAATTACTTTGTTTTCATGCAGGTTTTCATCGTCTTTCTTAGCAATCAAGCACAGTTGATTTAGGTCCTTTCGTTCTTTCCTGTTTTCCTGTTTTCGTTCTTTCATCGGCTTTGTTTTGTGAATCTCAGACATTATTATGTGAATCTGAGACCTAATTATGTGAATATTAGACTTTGTTTTGTGAATCTCAGACCTTATTATGTGAATCTTAGACTTTGTTTTGTTTTCTGTCTTGTTTTGCTTGTTTTGTGAATCTGAGACTTTGTTTTGTGAATGTCAGACCTTATTATGTGAATCTGAGGCTTTGTTTTGTGAATCTCAGACATTATTATGTGAATCTGAGACCTAATTATGTGAATATTAGACTTTGTTTTGTTTTCTGTCTTGTTTTGTTAATTCTTATGAATTACATATACATTGACACCTATGTGTGAATTTTACAGCTTCTTTTGTTAATCTTACAGCTTCTTTTGTGAATCTTACAGCTTCTTTTTTCCATGCAGTGTTCATTGTTGTGTTCAGTATGTAGTGTTCAATTTCTTTTCCTTACGAGTTTCTATTTTTAATTTTCTTCATTGTAGTGTTCAATTTGTGATGCTTGTAGGTTACTTTCTTGTTTCTAGTACTTATACATAGGCAAATATGGAAAATTGGTGCAAGGGGTGGGTAGTCAATATCTTCGAAGAAGATCGAGCACTTTTTGGCCAGAATTATGTAAGAGAAAAAAAAGAGGCTATGACTTTCTCATTTGATCCCTTAGTGAATGTTCAGCTCACTAACTACCGTTATCAACCCCAAGTTGATGTGTTCAACAATCAAGATCTAATGAATAACATTTTCAATCGAGTTACTCTTTACCCTGATAAGGCAAACATGGCGTTGGTCTGTAGGAATTGGTGTCAGCTTTTTCTCATACACCCTAGTGCACCGCTCATTCAACTTGCACATGGAATTTCTCTCCATATCAATGATGTCAATGGTGTGCGAATTATTCGTAGGGGTCGTAGAATAATTTATAAAAGATGCAAGTGCTTTATGACTGAAAATGTGGGAGCTCAAGTTCTCTTGCATTGTCAGCAAGAGCAAAATCCTTTGCAAAGAGAACACCTTACCGCTCTCGATGATACTGCACTCGCACACGTCAATGAGTTGCTTCAATATTTATCTCTGCCATCTCCGGACCGTGACATAGCAGTTGCTGTTTCAACCGAGTTGTTAACTCGGGCAACCTTATCTTATATGGATTTACCTCTCTTGCTCGATCTATAGGACAGCTGCTCAACTTTATCATTTTTGTAATTAAATGTAATCTATAGGCAGCGTCTTTTGTATCAAGGCAAACTTTTGTATAATTATCTAGTTGTCTTTTTACATTTTGGATCTTGTACAACATTTGTATAATTATCTAGTAATGAAAGTCTCTTTACCTTATTTTGGATCTTGTACAACATTTGTATTATTATCTAGTTCTCATGATGCCACATAATTTGTGAATCTGAGACCTTAATATGTGAATCTGAGACTTTGTTTTGTGAATCTGAGACCTTATCATGTGAATCTGAGACTTTGTTTTGTGAATATCAGATCTTAATTTGTGAATCTCAGACCTTAATATGTGAATCTGAGACTTTGTTTTGTGAATCTGAGACCTTATCATGTGAATCTGAGACCTTATCATGTGAATCTGAGACTTTGTTTTGTGAATATCAGATCTTAATTTGTGAATCTCAGACCTTAATATGTGAATCTGAGACTTTGTTTTGTGAATCTGAGACCTTATCATGTGAATCTCAGACTTTGTTTTGTAAATATCAGATCTTAATTTGTGAATATCAGACCTTAATTTGTGAATCTGAGACCTTATTTTGTGAATATCAGACCTAATATGAAGAGATCAACACCAGCTACCTCTACTAGTGAAGTATGTGAACCAACTAAAAAGAAAAGAAACTATAAAGAGCGATTGCCGGTGTTGAGGACCCGGATGTCTCCAGCTGGACTTTACCACTTTCTTCACAATGAGGATAGTCCGCTATCAGAGAAACAAATTCAAGCTATCCAAGAAATGGGATTTGGTTCTCTATTGCTTCTTCAAATAAAGAAAGTTCCGGGAAGCTTGGCATATTGGCTTGTTTCGAATTATGACCCGATTAAAGGATGCTTGTTGGACGGGAAGCTTCCGATTTTAGAGGAAGATATATATCTTTCCCTGGGATTACCAATGGGTCCAAATGTTGTCATTGAAGCGTCTAATGGAGATAAGTGCCCTACTTATCTGTCTGTTTTGGAGAAGTTCAAAAGCCAATTCGGCAATGATTCCATTGATGTCAAAGACATTCTGGCCAAGCTCCCTACACAAAAAGAAGGCGGAGATGATTTCAAGCGCCATTTCATCATTTACATTTTCTCTGCTCTTTTAGGGGGTGTTGTAGGTAATCAGGCCAGTTTGAAACTTCTTAAAAGTCTTGCAAACACCGACTTGATCTCTGATTTCAACTGGTGCAACTTCATCAAAAGTAAGTTGGCTGACCAAGTTCAGTCTTGGCAAAAGGAAGAGTTTGAGACCAAACAGTTGAAAGAAAACTGGTTTGGTGGCCCAATTATGGCCTTGGTTTTTGTTTATCTAGACCGGTGTGTCTTCACATCACGCCTTGTTAGTCGCCAGTTTCCGACACTCTCCACCTGGACAACAGAAGCTATATTGAAGAGAATTAATGATGAACTGAACGACAAAAATTCTAAGACGAGAACTTTTGGCAGGGGTTCTGTTGAGCCTCCACTTGTAATGCGTCAGCATATGCCACATGCACCTTCTTCGCTTCTTAAAATTGACTTTCGGCAGACTTCCAAAAGTCTTGGAGCTCCTTCTTCTGAACATCAATCTGTGAAGCAATCTGAACAACAACAACCTGAGCAACAACAATCTGAACATGCTGAAACTGCTGCTCCTGCTGTATCTAGCAATTCAGGCAGTGCTAGTGAGTTTGTTGATAAATTTGCGGAATCCGCAAAGGTCTTGGCTCAAGCCTTTTTGCAGTACAAAAGTCTTGCTAGCCAAGCTCCCAACAAGCTACATTCCTCACCAACAGTTGATATACTAGTTGCAGCTGCGGATGGTATGGCAGAAGGTTTTAGGTTATCCCAACAAGAAAAGTGTGGGAATGAGGATAATAGGAAGGATGAGGATAATGGGAAGACTGTGGAGGAGAAGGAGATTGTGGATAATGAGGAGCATGAGCAGAACGAGGAGAATATTTTGTCTTGTGATGTTGTGAATATTGCCGAGAATACGGAGAGAATTACTGGGTGGCCTGAGGCTGATTTGTTGGCGGCATTGGAGATTATGGATGAAGCCTTCCAACCAATACAGCCACATCATTCACCACCAAAACCAGAATGCCCATCCTTTAGGCTCCTACCACTTGATGACCATCTTTTATCTCAACCCGAAGAATTTTTATCTCAACCTCAACCTCAACCTCAACCTGAAACCGAACCTCAACGTCAACCTGAAACTGAACCTCAACCTGAACCTTCCACGTCTTATGGTGGAGCTGATCAACCTGAATCTGATCAAGCCGAACCTGAACCTGACCATTCTGAGCCCACAGTGGAAGTAGATCTAGTTGATATAACACAAACTCCAGCTGTTTACACTCGTCGAGGTGTTCGTGTGAAGACAGCTCGTAACAAGAGGCCTACAGTTCCAGCAGAAGTCTATCGATCTCCGTATCTCCAAAGAAACACTAATATTCTCAAGGATTTTACTCAAGCGGAGAAGAATGTATTGGATTTCATCCTTGTGGAATCACTTGATGAAAGGTATTTATCTTATCATAAGTGGTTAAAAATTACTATTTCCTGATTTTTTTCCTTATTTGGTACATCTCAGACGTTATTTTGTGAATTTCAGACCTTGTTATATGAATCTTAGATGTTGTTATGTGAATCTTGGACCTGATTTAGTGAAACTGTTAGGTGTTTTTGGTGAAACCTGAACTTACTGCTTAATTTGTGAATCCTGGAGCTTGTTTTGTGAAACTGGATGGTGATTTTGTGAAACTTACTTAAAATGTGT
>JAIUZE010011038.1:0-41711 GCA_022085475.1 Heliosperma pusillum
ACATCGTGGTATATAGGACTCGAGTTGTTACAGAAGTCGACTATTGACGGTCCTAAGAACTTATGCCTGTTTGTAGAAGTATTGGGCTTTCATGTTTGTATGATTCTATGAGTTCTAGAAGGTGAGATGCAAGCCGGCTAGGATTGATAGAGTTTGGATTAACGGTTGTTAACTGATTCACATGAGTACGTGTTGATTAGGGTTTGAGTGTATCAGGGCCATGTTACTTGGTAACCGCTGAGCCAGCATACCAGCTTCCCTACCTCGAGTTATAGTTTATTATCGGTTTAACATGATAGCTTTCACATGCTAGGTTATTTGTTAGTTATCTGTTTCATAACATGAAAAGCATATCATATATGTTAAAGTTTTGTATTGTCCATATACATTGCTTTTATGTTATTCATGTTTTATTAAACTTGACATTTCGTGGCTGGGAGGACTCGGATTTACTCCCCACTGACTGTGGCTTCCGTGTTTATATTTAATGCGGTCGAACAGGTGGTGATGAATACTTTGGGTACATTGACGAGCTAGCGAGCGAAGTATTTACCTTGGACCTATATTCGGTTCTTAGATTGTATATTATTATACACTCTTTTATTTCCGTATTTATACGGGGGATATGTCTCCCGTCTTGTATAATTCTTATGCATAATATTAATTTGCTTTTGTAATGAACCTTTTTATTTATGACACCCTTCGTTATGTATTTAAATTATTTTTTTTCTTTCCGCAAATTTGAGGGTGTCACATGTTGATTGGCTTTTGATGTTGGGTGTATGTCCCACCGGCTGGGAGTCTTGTGACCCTTGGTGTTGATTCCTGATGATTAATGTGAGCCCCATCCGGGCGACCAACCGTCGTTTAGCCGACCGGCTGGGAGCCCCCTGCTAAGTTTTTTTTGGAAGTTGTCATTTTGACTTGGTCTTCTATCCGGCCAGCCGACCGGTGGTTGCCTGACTGTCTGGGGACCCCCCTGATCTCCTATTGTTCTCTTTTCTCACATGACTTCACATGTAACGGTTTTTATGGTTTGTTTACGTTATAATCTTATGAAATAACATAGAATATTCATGTATGAATTATATCGTATCTCACATGCCCTATTTACATGTTTAGTGACTGTTTTGGATGTTTAACTCATTTAATTCATGTATACCTTGAGTAGTCGGTTGAGTCTTGTTTGTTGGATGATATTGAACTCTCATTCCCCGTTTGTACCCTTATACTCGTTAGACTTTATGTCGGAGCGATAGAGGTACATTCTATTACATGTTAGTGGAAATATGACGACATTGTTGGGAGGCGAACGCTTAGCGTTGATCGACCCGTCCGTCAAATGTTGTATTCTTGCGAGGTGGTGTCTTTGCAT
The DNA here is from genome assembly GCA_022085475.1 of Heliosperma pusillum. Lineage (NCBI taxonomy): Eukaryota > Viridiplantae > Streptophyta > Magnoliopsida > Caryophyllales > Caryophyllaceae > Heliosperma > Heliosperma pusillum. Next base: position 1,376 of record JAIUZE010011038.1, read on the forward strand.
GTAGCGTCTTTGCTTGAAATTTGCTTGATTTCTCATCCCCGTTAGCCGGACTGCCGGAGTATGAGTACTTGATATTGTGACAACCTTTCTCGTTGGCCGTAATGCTGGGATTGGTATGCTCATTCTATGTCCGTCTCTGATGTTGGCCGTAGTGCCGAATTTGGGATACTCGGCTTCCGTTCTGTTGACCGAGTCTTGGATGTGTGAACGTCTAGCCACATGTCGAATCGGGTACATGTCTTGTCCCGAGAGTCTGGCCAGATTTTGACTAAGACCGTATTATTATTGTAGTCCTACCGGGAGGATTAGACTTTAGAGTCTAGAGTTGTCTTGTCTTGCAATGTGCAGATGCTAGTGCATTTCATTTACCGTGAGAGTATGTTTGATTCACATGATGGTTGTTGTATGTGTATTGGATTGTTTGATGCCTATTATTATCGTGTGTGTCACGTCTCCAACCTCTTCGATTATATGGTTACTAGCGGTGAGATGCAAGCCGTGAGTAGCGATATAGTTGTCAGGTAAGTCTTCCCTAGTCATTATTTACATGATGCTCATATAATTGTTAGTCCTCACATGCTTATACCGTTTTTATGAAATGTTATCGTTGTAATTGGTTTGATATCTATATACGTATGATAATGTATGTTTGCATGCTCTATTTATGTTTGTTTTAATGTCATATGGCTAGGAGAACCCTGAGTTACTCCCCCAATGACTTTGGTATTCATGTTTCATGAATGAACAGGTCGGTGTTTGCATGGGGTTTTGACGAGTAAGCTAGCGAGCGTTGTACTTACAGCGATTCACCCTTAGCGTTGTACTTACAGCGATTCACCTTAGCGTTGTAGTTTATAGTACCTTCTATTATCTTATTTGTGTATTTATCAAGGGATCAGGATCCCTTGTATTTTTATAAGTTACAATTTGTATAAAAGATTTATGAAACTAAGTTTTGCCTTTTATAATATAGTGACATTCGCGTTTTTTCTTTTAAAGTTTTCAAAATCTCGTATTTTCCGCTGCATTCCATGTGTTTACTTTATTCCATTATCGCGGGGTGTCACAACCGCAGCGAGAGTTCTTGGAACATTAATGTGCACATCCCCTCGTGGCGGTAGAGCCACGAGAGGCGAACTCGGGGTGTGGTCGATCTCCCACCGAACCACCAATATAGAACCAGTGACCAATCACAAGTAACATCATCATCATCAACCATCATCATAATCATCATAGTAACCAACATCAATAATATCATCAACAATAGCATACACCAATTAACATACGAAAGTACTGAGTAAGAAAACCCTACCTCAAAGCAACCCGCAATAACGGCAAGCAAGACTAGAATTCTTCTTCTATGAATTCCCCTCTTTACAATAATACAATTAATCTAAATCAACAATCTATTATAATTACTTAATTCTCAACCCTAATTGAGATTAGGATTCCAAAAAATTCATCCCACGACAAAAACTTACTCAAAAGAATTCATTTTTTCTATCAAATAGGTTAGTTCAATACTTCAATGTCATCTCCATAACAATTGCTAATTGGCTATTTCTACATAGAGCTACATTTTAGTATGCTTTTGGTATAAGCTGTTTTTTCAGTACTATAACTGGCTAAGGCAAATGGGCAATGCATATAACAAACCTCACGTACCTATCTAGATCGTTTCGTCTATGACATTCTCATCTATGTAGGTCGCTTTTGTACTATTATAAAAAATAATTTCTCTTACACGAAAACCCCTAGCACTTTAGATCATCTTGTAAAGGGAGGACTTGCTTAAATAAAGGTCTTCTATTGGACCTGGAGCTCGAATTTCAGTTTTAAAGCCGACGACTTTTAAACCGATGTCACAAGTATCAGCACTCAGTGACCATACGTCCATACCAGATTAGGCAGTCGACATCTGCATGAATAGTACGGGAAGAAAAATATACCCGAAGAATAATGCATTTCGTTTAGAAATATACATGATTGAACCCTAATGACTAAACCAAGAGAATTTACAAGTCTGTGAAAGAAACAAACTATGATGCCTCATAAATAGCTACAAATATCCAGTCACAGATCTCTCTCTTCGAGTAAGCTTCGACTCTGGTAGAATCATCTAAACATTTCTCAGCAAAAATAATGGGGGTGCATCTAATAATGATTATACAGGTCTACAGGGGTATAAAAATGGGTGAAAAACACCGTAAAAATCACCTCGTCTCAGAGATTTATTATATATAGACAGCATCAACAGGAAGGGATGTGGTCCTCTGAAGGGTGCTAGGAAGCAGTGAACCAGATATGAAAGTTTCCAGCGCCTCACGATCCCGAGCCCTTTGGGTTCTCGAAATGGGGCAGCTATTCCTGACGTCTTCCTGATTTGAGTTTTGAACACTATCCGATTTTAAAAAGTTACGTCTTAACTCTATATGATTCTTATCCAACCCATCTGTGTTTCCATTACAGGAGCGTGGGGTTGAAGGTTTTGACCACATTCCCACGTGATGATCTTTGACTCCTCTCATCTCAAGTTGATATTTGGCTTTAAGCCATCTTAATTCCCATTGAACATCATTCTCACAATTATCGACTAGATCATTTTTCCCTTTAGCTGGAGTAGATTGTTCCAAGTTTTCATGATTTTCATCGCAATGGATTGTCCCAAATCCGAATGAACCAAATTCAAGACTTTCACAGTGATCCCAGAGTTCGAGATGGTGTGTGTCATTAGGGTCGGCTGAAGCTTCACTCACATTATGCTCATGCTCGGACCCGTCAGCTTGATAAGTGATTTCTTCAAACCGACCATGCATAGCAGCACATCCATTAGGGCACTGAAAAAAGGCCGAGTTTAAAGCTCCCGGGTTGCTTGATACAATATCTAAGGATCCGATTGAGGAATGGTTTGACGAGCAATTTTGACACATATTCGGAGTTTCTACTAATCCCGGCCCTGGCTTCCAACCAGGTACCAAACTAGCAATTTCCCCATCAATCATATCTGCTATGCTGGTCACATCCTGATCAGTAATATCGAGTTCCCCAACCATTTCGGTAGCAACACTTAATGCGGTATCTAATTCAATGTCAAAAGGGAAATATATATTTCGAATGCGACCTGCAGATTATATAGATAGACAAGTTTAGCTTGTTACTAATAAAATGAACTTCCTTTGACTGCCTCTAACTCCACAATGAAAACCGATAAAAAGCGCAGACTTACAAATCAATGAAATCGCATACTTTAAGAAACGGAAGATTCCAAGTATAAACTTTCAAGTGACAGTCACAAAATACACTTTTCAGCAGAGAAAAATAAATAAATTACCTTCTTTATCAGCAATTCTGAGCCGTAAGAAGACGCTACCGTCATCCCTTTTCTTTCCTTTAATAGTAATGTCGACATCCCCAGAATGGTCATCATCATGGTGTTCGAATAATTCAATGCCAGAAGTCTCCACATCAGTTGATTGATAACCCCAATCATAAGATTCCAATTCAACACCATTGGAGTAGCCATTCATACAGGAACTATCGCTAGTGTAATGTTCAAGGTACGGTTGTCTCATCAAAAGACCGAACCCATCAAATTCACTCCGGGAATCTAGTACCCGCATATCATTTTCATAATCATCAATTTGAAGAAATGGATCATTCAGGAGCTGTTCTGCTGACAGCCGCAGCGACACAGTAGCCAGACATTTATCAACAAATTGCCGCACCTCGGGATCCTTCACTTTGTACAGGGCATCTGGCTTCTTGCCCTAACAAGTGGCAACAAATGAATCCAGGTAAGAATGTATTCGTCACATCGAAGAGGTAGGTTCATGAGATGAGCATTTTTCTTACAGATATAACTTTCTTGTAAATTTGTGCAGGGTGATTGCATTCGCTGTAAGGATACTCAAAGGTAACCATTTCTAGTAGGCACATCCCAAAGGAGTATATGTCAACCAACTCATTGTATTCTTCTTCATAGACTTCCGGTGCCATGAATTCCGGTGTTCCTAAACAAACGAAGTAAGAGTAACCATACAAAACAATATCTTTCTAAAGAAGATTGGTCTATTACATCCAGCATCATTAATTACACAAATGCACCTTAATACTGCTGTGGATCCCTTCAAGCCTCACCCGATAAGCAAAAGAAGTATTTTTCTTAATGTAATTTTTTTTCCTTTTTTAAGACGTTGTCAAAGTATCCGTACACTCATGATAAGAAGGTATTCATTCAGTTGGCTCAAAATAGTCCTATGTCCCCTCATTAAACATAAACACAACCTACGTTTGTTTTGTTCTTTTTGTTCTAAAGTAAATGAAAAAGACAATTTTGATCCTAATGGGTTCAAAGCTAGATCACGATTAACACAACTTAACGAATTTAGTAAGCAAGCTGATCTGCAAATACACCCATGCACAATAGGGATAGCACCACCACCAAATATAGTCTAGGAGGCCGTATGTAAGAAGCCTAATGCGTACAAAGACCACGACAATGTATGGGCCAGCTACATATATATATATACACACAAATACAAAATCATAAATACAGCTAATGGTGTAACCAAGATTTGTTGTAAGGAGGGAAAAAACTTCAGTAATAACCCTTCTTGGTTCCGAAACTGAATGAAAACCTACACCATCAAACAAATGGAACAACCAAAAAACTTATGCCAGGGAAAAAGATCGAACATACCAACACAATGAGCAGCATGAGATTTTCTGAGTATTGCAGCCAAGCCAAGGTCACCAATCTTAACTTCTCCTTGATTACCATTAATAAATATATTATCACACTTGAGGTCTCTATGGATAACTGGTGGATCATGGCTATGAAGATAAAAAAGCCCTCTTAAGATCTGCCTACACCAGTTCTTCACCGCTCTAATATTCACTCTTTTATGCTTCAACCTATACCTACCCAATCCAAAATAAAAACGGGTAAAAAATCATCAAAACCCCAAATACTTTTGAACAAATTGATTTTGGCAACAACATTACTCCAGTGCCTCATATGGCTCCCGCAAATTGCAGGGTAAGGGGGTCAGATGTATGCAGCTTACCCTTGTCTTAGCAACACAAAGAGGCAGTTTCCGAATGACCGGAGATGAAAATTGCATCGAGAAAGTAAATGATGTCAAAAATGAATATGACTCACTGTCTTAAAGTGCCAGAAGTGAACATTTCAGTAACAAAGTTGATATTCCTTTTAGCAGTATCAACCCAGGAAGTATAGAGCTTCATAATATTCTTATGTTTCAATGTTTTCAGCAAATGAATCTCACAGTATAATCTTTCAAGATCTTCAGGACTTTGAAGGAAATCATAAAGCTTTACTTGATTCCAAGCAACCTCAATCCCTTCATACTCATCAAATGCTCTATAACTGCTCAAACAAAATCAACCAACATACAAAAAAGCAAACAAAGATCCAATCAACCACAAATCTAACTAATTCCCATCTCATAAAACCCAAAATAATCACATCATCAACACAAATTCTTATCTAAGACGGATATAAAGACGGATATATCAGTCTTAAGAGAGACAAACTCCATAATCAAACATCTATTACTCTCAAAATGCAAAAACAAAATAAACCCTTTTCCAAAGATTCAATCTTTTGATGAAATCCAACAAATTTGATCAAATTAATCAAATTAAACATTAATTCCTTACACTGTCTTGGAAGCTCCTTTGCCAAGGATTTCATTATACTGAAAAAAACAATAAAAACACACCCAAAAAAAAATCAATCCTCAATAAATCAATAAATAAAACTCAAATATTAAACTAAATATGGAAGTGAATTATACAAAAAACAAAATGGTAGCTTACTCTTCCATATCTTCCAGTAGGATCAACTTCAACAAAATCACAACACCCTTCTTCAAGATTTAAACCAACATTCATCATAAAATTGATGTTTACAAAATTTTCACCTGAAATATTTCATAAAAGTGGTTTATCTTCTACTTATTTATGAAAATGCATTAGTTAAAGTTTCAATCTTTTATGTGTTTTTTTCGATTTATTTACTTGGGTTTTTGGCTTTCCCTCCTACAAAGCTTTTTGCTGTGATACCCAGAAAAAATAATGAAGTACTCACTTATTTTATTTTTCTTTTTTTTCTGTAATCAATCATTCATGTGATGGCAAAACAATTGTAATTATAGAAAAATGAATACTTTATATAAAAAAATGATTTCCGTACGAGTTAAAACACAAACGCCACCCACCCTTAAGCAGGAACATGACAAAGGGGATAGAAAAGAGAAGAGATGTGTGGAGTTTCTTTTTTCATAACATCAAAAATTAAGTTATTTATCTTGAACGTATATCCCATTTTTATATGTTTTGCCGAGTAAGATGTCGTTTGGTTTATCCAGGAATTTAATTGACACCGGAAAATTTAAATTATGAAAATTATTTTTCTATATGCAAAATCACATGAATTCGGAAATGTTGTTTGGTTGCTCAGGTAGGAGTTGAATTTAACAGAAATTGTTAACTATGTAGGCGGAACTAGGTAGTTCAATTCCTCCATGGCATTCAAAACTCTCAGGAAAATTGAATGCCTACATTTTGCCAAAAAAATTGACAATCAAACACCATTCCGTTTTTCCAATTCATGGGATTTTAAGATTTCTCATGAATTGAATGGGCAACCAAACGAGGCCGTATATTTAACAAGTAACAACAAATTCTCTGCAGTATTCTGTAACAAGCTTGTGATCTCTCACAAGGACCGAGTGGAAGAATTGTGAAAGGGTAACAAGCTTGTTGTCGCTCACAAAAACCGAGTGGAAGAGCAAGTAAAAGGGAGTTGTGAAAGCTGGTCAGCTTGTAATAGTCACAAACAAAACGATCTGTTATAAATACATTTTTTTAAAGGAGGCATAAATCCACGAAAAAAGTGGAGTTGCCTCTGGCTCTATTAGAACAATGAACAATATTAAACTTATGCAATCAGTCTAATACTATTCGTGGTAATATTCTTATTGTGTGACATCTTATCATGTAAATAATAAAATTGGGGGTGATTAGAATGACATTGATGATTTATTTGATGGGATTGTTGCAAGAATGCGATCATGAAACATGAGATGACACACAAAAAGGGATAGAGTGTAGGCAGGTTATTATATTTAAAAGTTAATTTCTGAGATATACTCGATGTACTGCTCTACAATTTATAAAAAAAATCTAGATAGGACCAAAAATTCATTAATTATAGTGTATGGCTCCTGATACACAATAAATAATTGGAAATTTTTTTTATTTTGAGATAGGATTAACTGCTCGTCAAAATTAGTTCATAGACTATAACATTAATTGTAGTACATTATATGTATGTTTTTTTTCGATCAAAAAGTGAGACTTTCACAGTTCATAGATTATACATCGTATGTAGTACAACTGATTATATAAAGTTTTAAAGCTCGTTGATTTAAATATTAAGCTAAACAAAATAAAATATTACTCAAAAACAAATTAATTTTGAATTTCACGTCAAAAAGTTAAAATACAAAGTTTTATACTTCAAAAGCTCAAAAAAAAATGTAAGCTTAAATATTAAAGGAGTCTTATTTAATACATCCAATGTATGTTTTTTTTCCAGACTCTCATTAACCTACCTTAATTAAGTAAAACTCACTTGTTTAAATATTGGATTTGGATACAAGAATTTTAGTAGTATCTCAAGATAAATGATTATGGCCGACATAGGAAGTATATAATTTTAACATTCATGCCGGTAATTTTTTTTTTCCAATTGTTCTTCCAAATTTGTTCGATTAAATAAATAACACAATAGCATCACCTTTAATGACTATTTTATCATTTGCATAGTTGTTTCACCAAATGAATTAAAAATAAAACAAAAAATAAGAGAATTGATTAGTTTGTCATTTGCATAGTTGTTTCAGCAAGTATAAAGTCGTTTGGTTGCATATAGAAATTTACAATGGCCAGAAAATAATATATCACATGATTTTATTATTCATATGAAGTAGAATATATTGATTTCATAAGTAAATTGTAATTTATGTAGACATTCCTAATTACATAAAGCTCTCTATGGTTAAGTAAGTAACTTCTTTCATTATGAAGAAATTGTAATTCTTGGACCAACCAATTTATGTAATCTCGTGATATATATTCAAATAACTTCATCATTTCAATTCACATCATTTTCAATTCACATAAATTAAAAAAAAGTTGTATTTTTTAAAGGGTAAACAAATGAATGAAGTACTTTATATTTGTTTAGTCAGTAGATAATCAAATGGCGATAATAACGTCAATATCATTTTATTTAATGACACTTATATGCAAGTTAATTATATGAATATGTTATTATTCACTCTCTTACAAATTGAGTGTGTAAGTAAAAAATGTTAATGAAGTAAATTGTTTTTTTTATGTTGAAGTAGACTAATTGTAAAATTAAATTAATTAAGTAAATTGTAAAGTGCTTCTTATGTTAATAGTGGTTTTGATGTTTAGACCCGTGATACTTTTGGACCACAATCTAGCTACTAGCTTATGTCACTATGTGTGTGTCCGTGAGGGTGTTTTTGATTTGTTTTTTATACAAGTTAGTCATTTTTATTAAAGATTACTTCGTCCATATGTAAATCTAGACCAATGATAAATTTATGACCGTTTTTACTAACATCACTAAAATACAATCTAGTTATATAAATGTTTTATTATTCAATCTCTCACAAATTGACTGATATTAGTAAAAACGACAGTGACATTATCATAACCCTAAATCTATCTACTTTGCATTAATTGACCCACTCCACAATCATGTAAAAATCCCAACCAAAATTATATCGCATTTTAGAATCATTAAAAGACTAGAGTAGTTCGTTCTTAAATTGTATATGCATGTAAATATTAAAATAAAATTACTCCTAAAAAGAGGTAAAAGTTACTCATATTTCCCATCTACCTAACTTCTAACTCGCTGAAACACACGTTGCTCTTTTTGTTGTTGGTATACAATACTTCGTCATAATTAGTCTTTCTTAAGATTGATAACACTTTGGATTTTCCGTTTCTCCAAGTCTTAGCACTAATATTTTTTGTAGCTCTTTTTTTTTTTTTTGATAAAGGTAGACTGTATTAATATCAAAGCAAAGAAAGTACAAAAAATAAACAAACCGCTAAAACAAACAAGCTATAGGATATCAACCCGTAGCTAAACTAACAGACCAGAATCCTCTTGGATTTTTTTTTACTTTTATTCAAAAAATTTGTATATAATTAAATGTGAACATTTTTTTTTTTAAAAAAGAGCATATAAATTAAGGATAATAATAAATCTACTACCGTTTTAACTAATGTCACTAAGGTCATATCTAGTATTCAGAGTTTGACTCGATTTGGTACCGCTCTCGCGGCCCGCACCGAAACAGTGCTTTACCCCTAGATGTCCAGTCAATTGCTGCGCCTCAACGCATTTCGGGGAGAACCAGCTAGCTCTGGGTTCGAGTGGCATTTAACCCATAACCACAACGCCTCCGATGATTCTTCAACATCAGTCAGTTCAGAACTCCACTAATTGTGAAAAATTAAGAGTAAGATATCCATATAATTAGCTTCTACTCCTTGTTCAAGCACACATTCTCATTGAAGACAAAACATACCCGTTTCAATGAAGACAGACCGAATCTCCTATCACAAGAAGGCAAATGGAGATTCATTTAGTTTCCTACTTGACCTTTCATTTGCCTCCTTGTAAGACCATCCCCAAGCAGAGGTCGCGCTAATTAGGTCGCGACCCGGTTTTACTCTTAATCCCACTTTATTTATCTTGACCTACTTTCACCCTCCCAAGCAGAACGTCACGACCTAGGTCATCAACCCAATCATTTTCCACTTCACAATCCATATTATATACTTTTTTTATTGTTTTTATATTGTTCAACCAACAAGAATTGTACACCTAGTAGATCACTAAGGTGGTCAATTTTGTTCCACCATGGTCACAAATTGACTTTTGGTCACCAATTAGCAAAGATGGTCACAAATTATGTTTGTGTAATTACATCATTAGCATGATCAAGCAAGGTCATGACCTACCAATTGACCTTGCTTGGGGATGGTCTAAGAGAGATCCGACCCGTATTTAGTGAAGACAAAAATATACCCCCATCTTCAATTAGATCAACTATTTATTTAAGTGACATTAAATAAAAGGTCTAATTAAGTGGGAAAACGGGTGTTATTTGTACGGATGGTAGTACGGTTAAAAGTATTGAAAGTGGAAGTGATGTGTTAAGTGGGTCCACAAAGAGTAGAGTAGCTAAATTTGGTAGTGACATTTATAGAGTATAGAGTGGGTTGTAAATTGAGTTTGGCAAGTTTTCGTATCAAATGACAACTCATCGCCCAACACCAAAATCATGTCTTTTCCTTTGTTTCTTCACGCGCAGTCTTCACCTTTCATTCTTTCTAAGAGACGTTATTTTGTGGTATTCGATACTGCATAGTGCATACCATCTCTTTCAACACCTTTCATTATTTGCATACAAATATTACTATATGTATTTTGGTAAACTTACAAAAATGAAATTAAATCTTAGAGCTAAAAGCCTAGAATTAGTCCAATATTTTGTTTTATAATCTTAAACTTGCTTATATATATCATCTTCGCTTTTTATTATTATGTTACTCCGTCTATCCCGGTTATCTGTTGTCCTTTTATTTTGGCACAAAGATCAAGTTAAGAGTGAGCGACCATTTATGGTTCCTCTTAGTGGATGACAAATGGACAATAGTCTTTTTAAGTGATCAAATTACTCATTGAAACCTTCTAAATATAAAAAGGACGACTTATGACTGAGACACCCTAAAAAATAACAATACAACAATTGACCAAGACTGGGAAGTAGTATATTCTAACAATTTTGGTACATTTGTACGAGACTCTCAGTTGCTAACCTCCATCACATTTGAGCTGGGATCCTCTCTTGAGCATTTATTCCTTCTAAAATGATAATTTTAAATTGTTATTTTCATTATTTTGCCCTTTATTTTCATGATGAAAATTGAACCATCAGATCACCGCAAAATGAAATTTAAATCGTTAATGGTTAGTCGACTCTCCATGTCTTTTTGAAATGGGACAGCATCCTAATTGATTACATTCCTATAAGAACTTACCCTTGGCCAACTTGGCTGGTTGGATGGTGGTGTATATGGCTCGAATCAATATTTTTAAAATTTGAGATCATTTCCTTCGAAACGAGGTGTGGGTGTAAATCTTCTTGGTAATTGCTATTGACCATAAAAACGGTGTTGACAACATTATCAATGTAAGACTCAATTTCAATAGGTTTTTAATCTTTTAAATTACTCCCTTGGTCTCGGTCAATTGTTATCCTTTTATTTTGATACAAAGATCAAAAAAATGATAGAAAACTATTTGTTGTTATACTTAATGGATAATAGTGAATGTTAAAGACAAAATGCAGGGGCGAACCTAGAAATAATATTAGTTTTAAAAAAACAACTACCGATGTAGTGAATGTTAAAGACACTTTTAGACCTATTCTAAAATCTAAATGATAACCTAACTACTACAGTTAGGTAGATATACTATCATGCTTATTAAAACCTAAAACGATAGGTAGATAAAACTCAGCAGGGGCGAACCTAAAAATAATATTTTAGAATAGCGAATTTTTATCATTTTGTTTTATATCTATGTTAAGATCCATATGACAATATTTAAGAATTTTTTTTTTTTTGACAATTTTGAAAAATTCAGGATAGCGAGTTGTCACGGGATGGCGACTCACTAAGCCGTAAAAGATTATTTGTTCGAGTAAAGTCTTTTGATGGGCTAATTTAGTGGCGAATTCTAGAAGATACAAGGCCTTTTATACGGGTTCCGGAATTGTCTAGAGACTACTAGAAGGTTCTAGAACACGGAAGAGTATTTTAGTACATTCAAGAGGTGTCCGGAATATTTTAGAACCGTATAGAGGATTCTAGAGATGTCTAGAATATTCTAGAATAGTGTGGAAATGTTAAAATGATTCTAGATGTTTGTTTTATGTACTAGAATGTTCTTGTATTTAGAATGGTAGAATATTTCTAGGATAGGTTAATCTAGAATGTTCTACGAAGTTATAGGATGTAATTGTGTAGAGTTTTCTAGAATATTTAGGAGTAGGATTTGAGGTCTATAAATAGACCAAAGCATGTACATTTTTATTGAAGTGTTAAAGAGTTTCTTTCAAGCTTTAATGAAGAAGTCTTGAGAGTTCTCTTCCTTCCAACCCCAATCCCGAAACACTTAGTCATCTAAAGTGAGTGTGAGGGATAACCAAATGGTATGCATATCGGGCATCGATCTTTGGATCGTGGGTGCATACAAACGAGAGGCTCAATCGAGTCAACTTGGGAAGCCTGACCCGCCAACGACGGGACTGTTGACAGGTGGCGCACGGAGCGCGGCTTGCTTGCGGGTGTCAAGAGAAGTCGGCCCGTGACAGGTGGTATCAGAGCCACTTCGATCACATGGGAAGTGGTGAAGTGGTACATGGAGGTCGTGAACAAGCCGACGGGACTGGCTACCACGACAAAACTTGATGTCTAGCCGACATTAAAGGCTACTATAGGCTTCGAGCCGACGTTAAAGGCTACCATGGTCGTGAAAAAGCCGACGGGACTGGCTACCACGACAAACTTGATGTCGAGCCGACACTAATGGCTACCTTATGCGTCGAGCAGACGTTAAAGGCTACCGGGGTCATTAGCAAGGAGCTTGCGGGCTGGATGCTATGACAAATTGTGGAGTCGAGCCGACTTAAAAGGCTACCGAGGTCGCGTGCGAGGTGGCAACGACAAATTAAGAGGCGGGACGCAAGTACCATGGGCACTTGTTGACTGTCAATTTCGGGCGGGCGTGATAGGGATCACGCCAAACAATCAAGAAATGGATCTCGTAAAGTCCATCTTCGAGATGGAGTATCGAGGATGGACCGTGACGAGGACGTCTACGGTTTTGGTGGGGGAGAATGTCACGGGATGGCGACTCACTAAGCCGTAAAAGATTATTTGTTCGAGTAAAGTCTTTTGATGGGCTAATTTAGTGGCGAATTCTAGAAGATACAAGGCCTTTTATACGGGTTCCGGAATTGTCTAGAGACTACTAGAAGGTTCTAGAACACGGAAGAGTATTTTAGTACATTCAAGAGGTGTCCGGAATATTTTAGAACCGTATAGAGGATTCTAGAGATGTCTAGAATATTCTAGAATAGTGTGGAAATGTTTAAATGATTCTAGATGTTTGTTTTATGTACTAGAATGTTCTTGTATTTAGAATGGTAGAATATTTCTAGGATAGGTTAATCTAGAATGTTCTACGAAGTTATAGGATGTAATTGTGTAGAGTTTTCTAGAATATTTAGGAGTAGGATTTGAGGTCTATAAATAGACCAAAGCATGTACATTTTTATTGAAGTGTTAAAGAGTTTCTTTCAAGCTTTAATGAATAAGTCTTGAGAGTTCTCTTCCTTCCAACCCCAATCCCGAAACACTTAGTCATCTAAAGTGAGTGTGAGGGATAACCAAATGGTATGCATATCGGGCATCGATCTTTGGATCGTGGGTGCATACAAACGAGAGGCTCAATCGAGTCAACTTGGGAAGCCTGACCCGCCAACGACGGGACTGTTGACGGGTGGCGCACGGAGCGCGGCTTGCTTGCGGGTGTCAAGAGAAGTCGGCCTGCCCTTTGTTATTAGCTAAGTTCCCCTGACAAAAGACGTATAGGAGAGAATGGCAAGTTGAAACAAGAGATGTGCTACTGTGCCCACATAATTAAAAATGAGGTCCCAATTAATCCTATTTCCGGAGAATAGATTATATTACAGCCAAGCAACATTAATTATCTTTCCGAATTGTTCTTCATATGTCGTTTAATCAAAACTCAGAAGATTCTAAAATGGAGGGGACAATAATCAAGTAGTATATGATCAAAACACTTAGATTAGGACACTCATGAGGGATGACATTAAGACCCACTAGAGAACTTAGGACTATTTTGTATTCTATGGAGTATATATTAACTAGACAAATGAGTTATTTGAGTCGGTACAAAGTTTGGACGATCTTTGGATGATATATTTCCGAGTTGTTATCGAGAATTGGATTGAGGACTCGAGTATGAGTCGAAATTCAATGAAAGTCGTTAAGACTTAAAGAGTATACATACTGTATTATACAAAGTATTCCTTTATTTCATATATATAATATTCGCGTTATTATATATTCCATAACTTTTCCAACTCTTTTGAGACATGCAAGGAAGTATCATAAACTAACATTTTGTATATTCTTTTTAGTAGACAAATTTAATGAACTTCATTTTTTTTTCCAAGTAGACACCTCTAAAAAAAGGAAAATAAGATGGCGCCACCGGGTGGTACTCAAATTGGGCGCCAGCCAGAGGCGTAGGCACTAAGGAGCAAGGGGTAGCGGCCGCTACCCCAAATACAAAAAAATCAGTTAAGGAGTCGATTTTCCGCTACCCCAATTCTAATTAATGAAAGAATAAGTATAAGTAAATGCTTAATTTTGAAGTAAATTGCATGTGGTCTAGTGGTAAAGTATAAGTAATTTTGACAACATGTCTAGAGTTCAATTCCCACGATCTTTCATCTTTATTGTTTTTTTTTCTTGTTTTAATGCTCTCATTAAATATTTCTTTAAATGGATGGAGAATTCTAACCAAATCCATTAATTAAGGTCCCTTATTAAGATATGTATTTAATAGCTCAATTTTTCCCTTCAATTTATTATTTTGGGTTTTTCTATGATTTACCCCTATGTTTTTCTAGATTCTACGATATAACCTCGGTTTTTCAAAATCACACAAGATGCCCCTAAACTTAATAAATTGTTCTACAAATATCCTAAATGCTAAAATTTTACAATTCTAACTATTATATTTTGGTGATTTTAGTTTATTATTCATTAAAAATACATGTAGCCATCAACAAAATCCTTATTTATTCATCAATATACAATTTTTTGTGACAATATGTAACCATTAAAAAATTCAAATTTGGATACTTGGGGTATCTTAGACACTAATAATGGAGTTTAGGGGTATATTAGATGTTTCTTAAGAATCGAGGGTATATGTTAGAATCCGAGAAAATACAGGGGTACACGATAGAAAATCCCTATTATTTTTTAAAAAGTTTCAAATTGACATTATCTTTGAGTACAAGAGAATTAAGTTTTGTATGGATGACGGAGTGTAAAGTACGAACTAAAATTATTGTCTGAAAATAAGGTAAAGATAAGTTCTTTAGTTATAAGAAAAATGAATTTTGAAAAATTATTTTTAACAAAATTATACGAGTATGTGATTACAAAGCGAGAATCATAATCAGTTTTAAAAAATAACATTAAGAATCAAAGTTGAATCATAAAATGAAAATTTCTAAGCCATTAAATAGCGTCTATTTAATTGTTAATTGTGAATTTGTAATTTTGATTTTTATATGTTGCATTGTGCATTGCTTAAATATTCAAATTATCAGATAAATATAGGTTTAAGATATTCGCTACCCCAAACATAAGTTTCTGGCTCCGCCCCTGGCGCCACCGAGGGTATTACGGTAAAGTATGTAAGTGTTTTTATTTTCCTCCTCTAAATTTCAAATTTAAGTTAAGTGGTAGAAAAAGGGTAGTTTAGGAACTTAAATTTGTATAACTAACAAGAAATAACAAATAGTTAAAAAAAAAAGGTAGTAGAATTTCCTAACTATTTACCCCTTTTTGAGGAACAAACAAATTGTTCTATGTTTGTGTTCACAGTTTGTCGTCATCCTCCATCAACAGTAGATGAGTAAATGTGTATTAGTGTATATAGTTATATATTTTGGTGTAATGGTATCTGAGTATATGGGAAAGACAGTGGTAACAAATTCTCATCCGTTTATTTAGTTTTTGTTTTTGAAAATAACACTTTACACTTCTTATTAAATAAGAAACGAAGGCGATATAAAGAACATAATACCATGATGAAACTTAATTATTGATAAAAATAATATACTTTAAACTAAGTTAATGTTATACATGTAATTTACTTGAGTTAGAATTTAATTTTAATTAAAATAGATAAAAAATTACGTATTTACCCTACCAAATTTGGCGCTAAACTGAATTCCAGGATTTATTATTATTTTTTTATTATTATGGTGACGCCGAGATTCGGTACCACCCGCCACCCGGTGTCGCCTTATCGGCATCCTCTAAAAAATGCATGGACTCATAAAACGAAGGAGAAGATGATACTTTAGCATATCTTCTTCCAGGAGGACTACGTGCAAAAAAGTAAAGGTCTTTCGGGCGGTAGGAAAGTCATACTTTCCATTAGTATATAATAACAACATGATCAAGAGAGAAACATAACCAATTTCTTTTACTTATAAATTGTGAGTCATATCCGTATACTCATGTGGTAATGTAGGGTACTTCCTTTATTAATTCGGCGTCAATGTTTTTGCCAATGACGGAGGCAGGATTTGAAAAATTTCTAAAAAAAAAAAAAAGATATATACTAGTATCAAATAACCTTGAAAAATTTCAAAAACTTTAACTAAATTTTTCAAAATTTCGAACGTGTGCGAAAACGAGTAACCCAGCCAGCCCTATTAGCCTAGTGGTGGAGCTAGCAGGGGCGCTCACCCCCCCGACGGATGAAATTTTCGAAATTTATTTCCGATTGGTATTTTCGAATTTAAATTGAATTTACGCTTTTTATAAATTACGGAATATAATTTAATAAAAATTTCATTTTAATATTTGAAAAGTTTTGATTTGATAAATCAATATTACATGTTTAAATCGTTTTCTATTTGATTTGAAAAATCATATTTAGCGATTTTGCCACAGTCTTTTAGCTTAATTTCGGAACGATTTTGAGCTCGTTTTTAATTGTTTCTTGACCCAAGTTTCGAGGAGTATTAACCCATATACTAACCCCCATCCCCCATAGATCCCTGGTTCAAGCCCCCTTACCAACACCCCAAACCCCTCTTTTTCCTCCCTTTTCCCAAGGTCAAACAGCCCCCCCCCTGCCACCCCGACATCCCTGTTTAGCAGCCCCTTCGACCACCAAAATCAGCCCCTTTGGAGCCACCATTAACCCACCCATTCAAACCCGTGTTCCTATGCCTTGGTAGCCAAGTGAATACACTCAAATATCTCTGAATATCTCATACTATCTCGTTCAATATTACACACAAATCCCTTCATAAAACCGAATAGGAAACACTTTCCAAAACCACCTCAAACACTTATCTTTTCCAAAATTCCGTCTCTACCTAAGTTTTATATAGGATATAGGAGTCTTATACCAGCAGCAGAAAACCCAGTAAAACCCGACTGCTACCTCCTCTCTAAACCCTACCTTAACCCTCCACAACTCCTCTATATAAGCACTCCCTCACCTCCTTTTGCAACACTTAGCACTTTCATACAATCTAACTACAATTACCAGTAAAGACGAACCCTAAACAAACGCTAAACAACCCTCACATCACCGCACAAAACAGAGCATGAACTGCTCTGTTTCGTGGTGACAGCAGCCCCTTTCGACCCATTTTCTCCTTTCTCTGAGATTTTTTAACAACAAAAGGTACCACTTTCGATAACTACTTTGTGTCCTATTTTAAAAACATCTTTCAAATTGAATTTTCAATAAGAAACAAAGAATCTACAAGCCTTTAAAAATCGCTACTCATTACTCGGTTCAACGAGATTTCTGAAATTGATTTCGTCGACGACTTTTCCTTTTAGTTCTCGTCTTTTCTTATTGTTTATTATTCGTTTATCGTCAATTCGATGTTTTTTATTATTAACTCGTTATTGTGTTTATCGTTGTCTAACTCAAGTAAAATGAACTAACTTGTAAATCTTTTTAGTTTAATTCGTATGTTGTATTCGTATTATGTCGTAATTATTTTTATATTAGAGTCATGTATATTTAACGTCTTAGTTTAATTCAAAATAGCAACTAAATTCCAACATAAAATAATTATGAAATGATATTAAATGATCAACGAAGAAAAAAATATGTTTTAGATTACGGTGGAATGAAATTCTCCTCTTATTATCATATTTTGAATAACATTGTGATAATAAGCATTTAACTTAGTTTATTAACCAATTAGGGTTATAATTAGTTTAATTTCTGATTATTAATTTTAAGTTTGTAAAAATAATTTTATTCTGTATTTTTATAGTTTACAATTTTTAGTAATTTATTAACTTAATTTATTAACCAATTAGGGTTATAATTAGTTTAATTTCTGATTATTAATTTTAAGTTTGTAAAAATAATTTTATTCTGTATTTTTATAGTTTACAATTTTTAGTAATTTATTTAGATATAGATTTTTTATCTATTTATTTTAAGCATTAGAATTAGATTTTGTAATTAAAAACAATGATAAGTTGATAACCAAACCCATGCAGTGCACGGGTCTGTCTTGGTCATACTCGATTTCTGGTCCGTGCAGTGCACGGGTCTATACAGCTATGTTTTGTTATCTTTTTTCCTTTTGCAATTGTTTATTAATCCTATTTGAATAAATATGGATTGGTGAATAAGAAAACCAAACAAAGCTGTCCAGGCTCGTAAACTGCACGGATCGGAAACTGGTTTTGACCGGAACAGACCCGTGCACTGCACATGTTTGGTTATTTGTTATTTTTAATTACAAAATCTAATTTTATTGGTTAAAATAAATATTTAAAAAATCTAAATAAATTACTCCAAATTCTAAACTATGAAAATACAGAATAAACTAATTTTTACAAAATTAAAACTAATAATTTACAAATTAAACTAATTAAAACCCTAATTGGTTAATAAAGTAAGTTAAATGCTAATTATTAAAAGGTTATTCAAAATATGATAATAAAAGGAGAATTTCATTCCGCCTTAATTTGAATCACATATTTTCTTCTCCCTTGATGATTTAATATTATTGCATAATTATTTTATGCTGAAATATAATCGTTATTTTGAAATAAACTAAGAACGGTAAATATACTCTAATACAAAATAACTACGATAATACGAATGCAATATACAAATTAAACAACATCGATTTTAAGGCTAGTTCGTTTTACTTGAGTTAGATAACGATAATAATAATTACATGACGAGTTACTGACGTAATATAACGAATTAACAATAAATGAATAACAACAATAATAAAACCGAGAAGGAGGAGTTAATTATTGCACCCTCAACATACATAAAACGTTGACAAAGTCTTGTGTCGTAATCGATAGAGAATGTGTCACGAGGGGCCGTTGTCGACGAAATCAATTTCAGAAATCTCGTTTCCCGAGTAATGAACAGTCGTAGATTCTTCGTTTCTCAATGAAAAACCGATTTGAAAGATGTTTTGGAAAGAGGACAGAGAGTAGTTATCAAACTGGTATCTATTGTTGTGAAAGAATCTCGGAGCAAGGAGACAAATGGGTCGAAAACGGCTGCTTTCACCAAGAAATTTGTGCGGCGTTGTGAGGGTTGTTTAGGGTTTATTTAGGGTTCTTTTATGTTGGTAAGTGTATGTAGGTTATATGTAAGTGCTAAGAGTTGTTAATGAAGGTTGTATAGGGTTTATATAGAGGAGTTTGGAGGGTTAGAAATAGAGTTTAAGGAGGGAGGAGCAGTCTTGGGTACTGTTATGTTGTTGCTGCTATTACGGTTTGTTTGTAGGGTTTTAAGGGGGTTTTCTTGGTGCGTAAGGTAGCTAATATGGGTAGGCTAGTAGGGCATGGGTTGTGGTTAATGGTTACGGGTTTTGAATCAGTTTTGAGCGGATTGTGGGCTCGAGAGAACTGCTGGAAAACAGGGGTGCGCGAATGGTGACATGCTGTTTTGAGTTGGTTTTGGATGGGTTAGGGACTTCCCTATGGGCACAAAAATTGGTATGGTGGTAGTCGGAAGTATGGGTTATATGGTGGATGTGTCGTTTTTTTTGGGGCTAATGACGTTAAGGCTCAGCAGTAAGGGCTCAAAGACTGTCGTAAAATCGAGTTATAAAAGAATTCAAATTTGACTTTTCAAGTCGGGTTTAACAAATATCTATTTTATTTTCATTAAAGTAAATAAAAACCTCAACTTTAAAATGATCTAAATATGAATTTGCTTAATACGGAAGTTAATTTTAAATTTCATTTAAAATTAGTAAAATGCAACGACGACGCTCATCCTACATCGTAAAACGAACCACAAATAATGACAATATCAAACGAGAAATACATGTCGTCCTTTCATCAAATTTTTGCGAAGTTACCTTGTACTATGACATTTTCGCCCTCGATACCAGCCTCTAATTATATGTTACTCTCCAATACTGAAAGACTATAAAGAGTTGACACTTAATAAGCTCGTGAACTACTACTTCTATTCTTACTTGGTTAAAGGTGAAACTGTTGTAGTTTTTTAATATAAAACTATACAAACACAAGATTACAAATATGTAACTTATACAAAGGCGCTAAAACAGAAATGAAAACAATGCAAAGACAGTATTATAGAACCCAATAGAATCGCACAAAAACGCGCATTTTTAGAGTATTTCGACCTACTTGTCTTGTCATAAAAAAAGCTCTTTAGAATAAGACAATTCGTAGATTCCTTTGTCTTATGCTTAGAACAAATAACAAGGGGCTAAAGAGTTTCATTGTTTTTCTTTGATTTGTCAATCTGAAATTTTCAATGTGTTTGAAATAATTCTCCCATACTCCTTATATATACATAGCATTTACGATGTATAAGTCCTTAATTTAAAGGATAAGGAATATAATTTATGTTTCATACTTTCAATCAAAGAGAGCATTCATACCCACCAAAACCAGCAGGAACGAAGCCATCGACCGGGGTCGTAGACATTCAGGCTAAAAGGCACTAATCGAGTAATTGAGGAAGCCAGGCCACCCCGACCGGGTTCGTGACTTCCATGACCAAAGCTCGATTTCATCATTTGCTATTTTTGATAAACACTCCGTATTTCTGACTCACACTCAGTCTATTATGAGCTCAACTCGATTTTGACTTTAAAAAATTTGAATTCACTTAAATGTCTTTGTGATCAAATCACTAAAAAACCTCATTGTATTTATGAACTGGACACCAACAACGAAAGCCCTTTGTTGGGCGGCGACACTGATATTGAGAAACAAAAGCTTAGGGGTGCGAGGTACGAACTGAATGAAAGTGCCATCTTCTTCCGACTTTTATTAGGTTTCTGCTTTTACTGAGTGGTCCGATGCACGAGGCTCAAAGAGGGAGGTGGTAGTGTGAAGCGGTACAAAAAAGGTAGACAGAGGCAGAAGCATCTAACTCCTAAGCCCACTAGTAGAGATGGAAGAAAGTGGGCTTCAAGTCATGCCGGTGAAATGAAAATGGTGGCCCTGGCAAGGCCCATCGCCCATAGCGTATAGTGTCATGCTTGGATGTGCCTATATAATTTCTCCACTTCAGTCTTATTTATTTGTATTTTGAGCGTATTTAAGTTTATCGTGCCCAAGTGAATCATATCAGGCCACCCCACTGCTTTCTCTTTAGTTAGTCGAGTCAAAACAAAGCCATAAACCGTGCGGGGAGTACCAACACAATGGCCCGCGTGCCACTTGCATCTCTACCCATATTAGGATACAATGTATCCCCTAGTTGTGTTGAGTTCCCATGTCATTGTGTTTCCAAGGGAAATTGGGAAGACCGCATTGTATTATATAAACCTTGCACTTGAAATGAATAAGACAACAATCCGCACAAGATTCTCCTCCAATTCTCTTAACACAACATTCCCCCTTTACTATTCTTAACAACCCACCATCACAAAAGTCCTCATAACTACGTCTACGTTAATAACTAGCTAGCAATTCTTCTTAGCCCGCCTTAACAATTCGTAATCCAATAAGAAGATAGCTAAAGTTTGCAAAACATTTGACATAATAATACTCATACGTATAACGAAGTACTTCCTCCATTCAACTCCACTCTACCACTTTCATTTTTGCACACTATTCATGAGTCGGCATCTAATTGCAATTTTCTCTCAATATATAAGTGACAATATATTCATGTGTGATCTTGTTTGATTCGTCTTTACGAGTACATTATTAATATCCAATTTTTATAATTTTTGCAAACACGTAGCTAACGATATTTACCGCGTAAAACACGTCTCGGCAAATGTGAAAAAATTATTTGGTAGAGTGGAGTTGAATGGAGGAAGTAATAAGCAAGTTGTGTATTGGGAAGTAGCTGGTCATTATATCATTTTATAAGCATTCATGCTTTTCACAAATCAAAATCACCTTTTACTTGTGATAAGTAATCAAGATAAAGCGTACGACACCGTACATTGGATTATTTCTGACCAAATCTAGCAACTTTCGCGTCTAACTTAGCTATCACGATAAATTCAGTACGTCTTATTGTGTCTTTTAATTATGCATCATAGCCACTAAGGCCAATTAATTAAATATTTGTAGAGTGGACATACCAATATACCAGTATAAGATGCGCAAGTGCTCGAGAATACGTCGTATTATTGTCTACATTCAAGGTACGGAGTAGGGGGTTCATTGGTCCCAGAGCGGACCAAACTCCCTAGATCAAAGATCAAATAAGGATTAAATGGTGTACCATGGACTACACCATATTAATATTGGTTTGGTTCGGTCTGTATCACAAAAACGTGTGAGCTGGACCAGACCAGACCAAATGGACCGAATAGAATTGTTGGACATAGTCTAATATTTAAATTTAGATCTTGACAAGTTTGTAACGATCAAAATAAGTAACATTATATTTTTACTAAGTTTAATTACATAATTAAATATATATCTTATAATATGTGTAAACAAAGTAGGACATAAAACCAATAATATTACAAATAAATATTATTTTGTTATATAGTTTGGTCTATGGTCCGGTCTGCGGTCTATTCGATTTGGTCCAGGTTCGGACCAAATTAGAGTAAATAGGTGGACCGTGGACCGGACCAAATAAAATATGGTCCGATTTGTTCCGTAGCAAATGGTTCGGTCTGGTCTAATCTTTGGTCTGGACCACAGAGTGAACACCCCTAAAACTAGGGGTGAGCAAAATCGGGTACCCGATACGGTTTTAAAAACCGTATCGGGTACCCGATTTTTTTAAGGCCAAAAATTAATACCCGGATACGACCCGGTTTAACCGGGTACCCGGTTTCCGTATACCCGGTTAAACCGGGTACCCGAAAATCGTATACCCGGATCAGGTTTAATTAATAATGATCAAAAATCAAAAATTGATTTCACAAAATTAATAACGACCCATTACTATGCCTATATAATCTATTCGGCCTATTATTACGAAACATAACAACTTGCAAAGTTAGTTTTGAGATGACAAAATTCAAACTTTCATCGCTTCACATAAAACTTTGACACCCACAAAGTAGTTACATACATTGCAAGTTTCACATCCAAAGATTGACCCACAAAAATTCACACAAGTAGTCCATATCAAACCCAAAGTTTCACATATAACTTTTTTTTTTGTTATTTTTAATTAAACCGTGTCAAAAACCGTATACCCGGTTTTGATTTTCCTCTACCCGGACCCGATACGGTTTAATTAAAAACCGTATTGTATACCCGGAAATTCGTATCGTGTACCCGGAAATTCGTGTAATTACAACCGTAAACCGTATCGTATCCGTATATT
Source organism: Heliosperma pusillum (assembly GCA_022085475.1). Lineage (NCBI taxonomy): Eukaryota > Viridiplantae > Streptophyta > Magnoliopsida > Caryophyllales > Caryophyllaceae > Heliosperma > Heliosperma pusillum. The sequence goes on from JAIUZE010011038.1 coordinate 25,158, forward strand.
AAAACCGTATCGTATATTTTTGCTCAGCCCTACCTAAAACTACGGAGTACTCCTTTAGTACTTTAGTTTACATACATACATATATATATATATATATATATATATATATATATATATATATATATATTTTAATCATTTAATTTTTTAAGTTGTATTTTATTTTTTTTGACATCAAAACTCAAAATTAGCTAAGTTTATATGCAATGTTGTATTTTTTATAAAATTAATGTTTAAGTGAACGAGATCAAAAATTTTATAATAACTCATAATTTTTGAAACAAAATTCAAAAACTGTATTATAAAACTCAAAAATTACACAATCATTTGTACACGTGTACTACATCGATCTATAATCCATGAACCACTATTTTTTTTTCCCAAATGTACTAAGTCTATAAAATATGATTGATTATTTCCGTTTTTGAATAAAGAGGAAAGTAATATTTGTCGGTTATTATCCGACCTATAAAAAGTAATTTACACTTACGCACAATTTTAATAACGCGTATAAAGTTATCGACTATATCAATATCATGAAATTATCATTTATAAGTTATAACCCTCTTTGTAATGACATAAGGAGAAAAATCAACTACAACATCTCCTATACAATTTTCTCTTATCCCCAATGATGCATCCCTCGTTCAAATTTAAATTTAATTTAAATGCCCTTGGGACTTAAAGAATGGATATCGCACCCACACTCCCATACCATATTGCATATGTTGAAATTTCAGCTGTATGATTTTGGCGGTTCCTAAGATTCGAACTAGGGACCCCAGAGTGAAGGGGTATATTTATATATAAGAACAAATCATTTTGATTTCCACCATCAGTTTAGGCTTTGATTAAGACGATCTTCTAATATAGTATGAAGATCCTCAAGGATCCTAGTAACTATCCCATTAATAACCACCACAACACATACAAATATATACGGAGTAATAATTACTAATTGTTTTAATAGTTTGACCTTAATGATACGAGTAATAATTTACGCATTTATGTTTGTACACAAATTGTTTGTTGTATAAGACCACAATACATATAAGACTAGTCCAATAACCAAAATCCTAAATGGAATCGTTAATAAATTTGTAAGATTATTTTATTTTGATAACCTAAAAGTTTTTATGGATAAATTGTATATTTAAAAATATTAGTTTTCATAATAAAATGTCGGGTTATTATAAAAAAATTAAAATAAAAATGACAGTAAAGGTTATCTTTGAGATTCTCTCCTTTTGGGTCATTTTTTATTCTATAAGACACGGTCATATGGAAGAGTTGCTGAAGTTTGTACTACTTTTTAGGTACATTTTTTTCTAAGGACTTGTCTTGTACAAATATCGAAGTGAGTAACAAAGAAGCCACTTCCAATAATGTTGGTCGGCCCAATCCAATTAACAATTTCAGACCCATTTATTTATGGGATTAAATACTGAATAATCCACTCCTTATTTCCAAATTTGATCTCGACTCTTTAGTTTTGCGCCTTGAGCTCCAAATTAAATTCAACTCAATCTCTTCAACTATAATAATACCCTTCTCTGAAACACCTGCATCCATTACATCACATTCACTGATCAAGAGCTACTAATCGGTTCCGCATAAGATACATTTCATGGTATTCATAGCGTAATTGTGATTATCGTTATACCTATACGCTGAAATTAAATTTCTTATGGTTAGAATTGGTTGGGTCTTATCAATGTTAATAGAGATTTTGTATTGTTCAGGTTTGAAATAGAGAAATTTCTTATAGTTAGAATGGCTCGCGTGGCGTCCCTCGCGTTGTAGGTGCTTATTGCTCGCACTATTGTTCACTTGTCATCCACAAAGTAGAACCGCAAAAAAAGCGGACATCATCGTACACGAAGAGCTTCCCCATCCACTAATGAAGACATGAGTGCATCACATGACATTAGTGTTGGAAATGTGGCGACCACGGTGGCACTCAAAGGCGGTTGAACCGTAGCAAAGGAAGTGGCCATAGTGAGAGCTATGGAATATTGATTGAGGATTAATAGAATATAACTATAATATATAGGTCTCAAAGCTTAATTAGGGGTGCGAGGTACGAACTGAATGAAAGTGCCATCTTCTTCCGACTTTGATTAGGTTTCTGCTTTTACTGAGTTGTCGGATGCACTAGGTCTCAAAGAGGGCGGTGGTAGTGTGAAGCACTACAAAAAAGGTAGACAGAGGCGGAAGCATCTAACTCCTAAGCCCACTAGTAGAGATGGAACTTGGAAGAAATAAAGTGGGCTGCAAGTCATGCCGGTGAAATGAAAATGGTGGCCCTGGCAAGGCCCATCACCCATAGCGTATAGTGTCATGCTTGGATGTGCCAATATAATTTCTCCACTTCAGTCGTATTTATTTGTATTTTGAACGTGTTTAAGTTTATCGTGCCCAAGTGGATCATATCAGGCCACTTTGTGGTGTACTTGGCAGTACCAACTCCCGTATCGTGCTAAAACAAAGCCATAAACCGTGCGGGGAGTACCAACACAATGGCCCGGCTGCCACTTGCATCTCTACCCACCATCACAAAAGTCCTGATAACTACGTCTACGTTAATAACTAGCTAGCAATCCTTCTTAGCCCGCCTTAACAATTCGTAATCCAATAAGAAGGTAGCTAAAGTTTGCAAAACATTGACATAATAATACTCATACGTATAACCAAGTAATAAGCAAGTTGTGTATTGGGAACTAGCTGGTCATTATTGTAAACATAAATTATAGGATCTTGATTAAAGCGATAATTACTGAGATATACTTACGTGGTGCAGCCATCAGATCTGATAACAAAATAACTTGAGAAAGATAAAGAATAAACCCTTATTGCTTTGCCTTCTCCTGCCTTCCTTATTCTCTAATTCACTTTCTTTATGTGTGTTTCTAATATGAATGAATTAGGTTAAAGCTCAAACAGGTGTGCTTATATAGAGAGGTGGCAGGAGGGGCTTAATAGAATAAGTGGGCATGTATGTTAATGGCCTGTAAACATTAACCGTAATCCACTTAAACTAGGACTCCTATTAAAAACCCGAAACAATATATTTAACCATTATTTAATTAAGGCGACTAACATCAGTAATTAGGTCCACATAATAGAGAATTAAATAATAATAATATAATATAATTCTTACATTCTCCCACTTGGACCATATTACTGATTAAAACATAATGTCACGTTTAATTATAACATAAGGCGCGTAGACGGTTAAATGAATACATAATGGGTTTATCTTAATTACCCTGATTATCCCTGAACAACTGGTTGAGTCATGGCGGAGACACTACTATAAATGAGAAGTGGTCCTTCCATGTACTACGAACAAATCACTTAGAATAATCAGTCTGTACAAGGAGCAAACATAATCCCCAAATAATGTCCTTGAGGAAAAGGACTAATTCTGTTAATCGTGCAACAATAATGTATACAATAACAATAATACGATACAGAAAAGCGTTCGGAAATCATTATCATAATAAAACATAAGTCGATTAATCAAAACATAAGTGTCATTATTACAAAGCACTAGCATGATCTAAACATAAACGAAAAGCCTTAATGATTATCCTCCAGACCCATATCAATAGCATGCTTCAAAAATGTCTTTGGAGGTAATCCCTTAGTTAAAGGATCTGCTATATTAGCACTAGTCATAATGTGCTCAATTGACACAGTGTTTTTCCAAACTTCCTCCTTAACTGACAAGTATTTCATTTCCATGTGCTTTATTCCTTTAGAATACTTGTCATTCTTCGAAAAGAAGACAACTGCGGTACAAATTCCGCAACCATAAAGCTTGAATAGTAGCCTCAAAGCACGCAACAAATTCAACTTCCACAGTGGATGAGGCAATAATTGTTTGTTTAGCACTTTTCCAGGAGATTGCTCCCCCAGCTAAAACAAACACATAACCAAAAGTGCTTTTCCTTGAATCCACACATCCACCAAAATCTGAGTCAGCATATCCAATAACCCATTCCAGGATTGGACTGATATCGACACAACATACCTACTGCAAAACTTATGTCAGGTCTTGTACAGACTTGCGCATACATTAAGCTTCCAACCAGAGATGCATAAGGAAAGTTTTTCATGGTATTTCGTTCTAGCTCAGTCTTAGGACACATACTTAAGCTGAACTTATCCCCTTTCTGAATAAGAACATCATTGGGATTACATTTTACCATGTTAAATCTTTCTAAAACTTTACTGATATAGGCTTTCTGAGACAACCCTAATGTCCTTTGTGATCTGTCTCGAGATATTTCCACCCCGATCACATAGGACGCCTCTCCCATATCTTTCATCTCAAAGTTGCTTGATAGGAAATCTTTAGTTTTGACGTAATAGTCCCAAATCACTGCTTGCTATAAGTATGTCATCGACATATAAGACCAAAAATGCAAATTTACTCCCACTGATCTTCAGGTATATACACTGATCAACAGTGTTTTCTTGAAACCCAAAGGAGGTAATGGTATTATGGAACTTAATATACCATTGTCGAGAAGCTTGCTTACGTCCATAAATGGACTTCTTTAATATACAGACTTTGTCCTCTTTGCCATCAATAATGAAGCCTTCAGGCTGAGCCATGTAGACTTCTTCTTCCAAACTCCCATTCACGAATGCCGTTTTCACATCCATTTGATGTAGCTCTAAATCAAAATGAGCTACAAAAGCTAAAATGATCCGTAATGAATCCTTCTTAGAAACTGGAGAGAAGGTTTCATGATAATCAATGCCTTCTTTCTGATTAAAGCCTTTAGCTACCAGTCTGGCTTTATGTCGTTCAATATTACCTGAGGAGTCGCGCTTGGTCTTAAAGACCCACTTGCAGCCGACAGCCTTATGACCTACTGGTAAATTGACAAACTCCCAGACCTCATTCTTAGCCATAGACTCCATCTCTTCTTTCATGGCATTAATCCATTTATCGAAATCATTACAATTCATAGCTTGTGAAAACGTAACCGGATCATTATCAATACTAATGTCAAATTCACATTGTTGTAGATATACATAGTCATCTGAAGTAGTTGGCTTTCTAGGTCTTGTGGACCTTCTTAATTAATACTATTTCATTGGCTGTATCAACAACTTCAATGGCAATGTTATCATTCGGGAGTGGAGGGTCATTAACGTTAGGTTCCACAATATTGACTGGGTCAACATTATCATTATGTGGAACTTCATCAATTGAAATTGGGGGCAATGAAGCTGGAATTGCCACTCTAACTTCATTGACTATGACATCCCTTACCTGATCACTCCCACTAACTTCGCCATTCTCAAGGAATTTGGCATTTCCGGTTTGCACAATTCTTGTTTTGTGTGTAGGACAGTAAAACCTATACCCTTTAGACTTTTCTGGATAGCCGATAAAGAACCCACTAATGGTTCTTTGATCGAGTTTCCTTTCATGTGGATTATAAATGCGTGCCTCTGCTGGGCATCCCCATACATGCAAATGTTGGAGACTCGGTTTCCACCATTTCCACAGTTCAAATGGTGTCTTTGAAACTGCCTTACTGGGGACCCGGTTTCCAACATACACAGCAGTCATAAGGGCATGCATCCACAACTTCATTGGTAAGTTGATATTACTCATCATTGTCCTCACAGCCTCTAATAGGGTTCGATTACGTCTCTCAGCTACACCATTCATCCATGGAGAACCAGGATTTGTGTACTGAGGGACAATACCCAAACTTTCAAGGAGTTTTGCAAAGGGACCAGGATGTTGTCCTGATTCATCATATTTGCCATAATATTCACCACCTCTATCTGACCTTATGATTTTCACTTTCTTTCCCAATTGCCTTTCAACCTCCTTAATGTAAACCTCTAAAGCGTTTACTGATTGAGATTTTTTTTTTCATGCAAAAGGTAAAGATAACAATAACGTGAATAATCATCGATAAAGGTGATGAAATATTTCTCTCCGCTCATGGAGGGAACATCAAATGGACCACAAATGACGTATGTATAATTTCTAATAGAGCAGTGCTTCTTGTGAACCCTTTCTTGGTGTGTTTGGTTTGCTTACCTTTAATGCATTCCACACACGTCCCAAAATCCGTAAAATCAAGAGAAGGTAACATATTGTTTTTAACCAACATGTTCATTCTTTCTCTTGAAATATGGGCCAAACGTTTATGCCACAAGAAGGAGGAACTTTCATTAGAGCCTGTATCTAGCCACCATGTTTTAGAAGGAACTTCAACATAATTTGATTCGAAACATACTAAAGCCAAAGGCTTACCCTTCTTTTCGAACCAATTCTTACGCTTTATGCAGTCTTGCTGAAAGTGCCCAGGTTTCTGACAGAAAGGCAACTTTCCTGCTTCTTAATTTCCTTATTTATGCCAGATGCAGACGGTTTATCAGAAGGGCTTGACTTAATGCCCTTTCTGTTTCTAAACTTACCTTTAGATTTTCCGCTTACATGATGTGCCTGGGGTAGACCGCCATTCTTACTTGAGGCATCAACCTCATCTTTCTGTTTGATTCTTTCTGCTTCCTGAACCAGTTTATTGGTCAATTCATTAACATTCCAAATTCCTTTAACGGTGTTGTAATGAAGATGAAAAGCATCAAACTTATCTGGCAGAGAGTTGGTTATAAACTGGGCGAGGAACGGATCCTCAACTTTCATGCCTAGTTTTCCCAACTTAGCTGCCAGATTCGTCATGTGCAACACATGTTGCTGCATGGTGGTGACATTCTCATTATAATTAGCAGTGGCAAGTTCAGACATAAGCCTTGCAGCTACCGTTTTATCAGCAGTCTGAAAGCGTTCCTTAATGATTTCCATGTACTTACTGGCTGTAGAACAGCCTGTCTCCGAAATGGAGGACTTTAATGTTTAGTGCAGTGGTAAGTCATAAGAACTTTAAGCAAAGACTGTCAAGTTATTGAGAGAGCTTTGCAACGGTACTGCATTATGAACAATGCACAGATCATTAGGCTTTGAGTTTATCACACAATAGCAATTATGACTAAGACGTGAGACTTAAATGAGTAACTCATAAACATTCATTAAGCAAGTGCAGTATCTGTGGACAACCTACGCATGCTTAATTACATAATCAAGTATACTCTCTAGACCTGGCAAAAGCAACCCGACCCGATTGACCCGACCCGAATGACCCGACCCGTGACCCTAAATTGACCCGAGCTACAACACCCAAATGTGACCCGAAAACCGATTGGACCCGACCCGACCCGAACATGACCGGATCTTTCTTGACCCGTAACTGACCCGACCCGAAAATAACCCGATCCAAAACCACTCAACCCGAAAATGACCCGACAAAACATAACTTTAATTGAACCGAAAAGACTTAAAATGGCCTTTTGTCTCTTATTCTTTGACCCGAAAATGACCCGACCCGAAATAACCCGACCCGATTGACCCGAAACGGACCCGACAACAAACCTGAAACAAACCCGAAACCCGAAATGACCCGACCCGACCCGAATTAACCCGAAATCAACGAGAGACCCGAACTAACCCAACCCGAACTGGCCCGACCCGAACCCGACCTGGTTGACCCGTTTGCCAGGTCTAATACTCTCTTTAATGAGTGTTTCACTTTAATGTCAGGTTACCTGTGGGTAAAACCTTAATACAAGTTATTTCACCCCATTAGATGCTTAGTCGGATATTCACTGCATAATTTGAATCCACTGTGGTGGACATCAACATAATGTGAATGCCCAATTTAATTACATTATGAGATCTGATCGCGTACGAGATGAAATCACTGTGGTGAATTTCAACTCGTCATAATGCGAAGGTCTCCTTTAATCGATACATAAGATATAATTAATCTTTAATAAGAATGTATGCTTAGTCGGATATTCACTGCATAATTTGAGTCCACTGTGGTGAACATCAACATAATGTGAATGCCCAATTACATTACATTATGAGATCTGATCGCGTACGAGATGAAGTCACTGTGGTGAATTTCAACTCGTCATAATGCAGAGGTCTCCTTTAATCGATACATAAGATATAATTAATCTTCAATAAAAATGTATGCTTAGTCGGATATTCACTGCATAATTTGAGTCCACTGTGGTGAACATCAACATAATGTGAATTCCCAATTACATTATGAGATCTTATCGCGTACGAGATGAAATCACTGTGGTGAATTTCAACTCGTCATAATGCAAAGGTCTCCTTTAATCATAATAACATAATATTATGCGAGCATACAATGAAAACGAACAATAAGTATCGAAACAGCACGGGAAGATCTCGACCGAGTAAAACATCAGCTCGATCGAGTAGAAAATAAACAAAACACCTCGATCGAGAAAAGCTTTAGCTCGATCGAGAACAAGGCAAAACGATACCACTCGATCGAGTAATTCAACAGCTCGATCGAGCAACAAGGCAAACAGAAACACTCGATCGAGTAAAACATCAGCTCGATCGAGCAACAGCAGAATAGAACCACTCGATCGAGTAATCATCAGCTCGATCGAGCAACAACAGAACATAAAGGCCCCGATCGAGTAAAGCGTTAGCTCGATCGAGCAACAACATGAATAAACCATCTCGATCGAGTGAAGCATTAGCTCGATCGAGTATGGTACAGATCATACGACATTCATACGCATAATGATCATAATAAATCATACAAATCGAATTAGGGCAGTGCAAAACATCATCATAAATCATATAATAATCATCATGAATCAAATAAAAACGAAATAATTCGATTAGGGCAGCGGAAACGATCATGATATAAGGATACGATATCTATCATAAGGGTATACTATCAATTATGAATGAGTATTACAACATCATGATTAAAGCTTTAAATTCATTCATAAAAACATAATCAAAACATTAATCAGAATTATAACTATAATCACAATTCTGGTCTGATACCACATGTAAACATAAATTATAGGATCTTGATTAAAGCAATAATTACTGAGATATACTTACGTGGTGCAGCCATCAGATCTGATAACAAAATAACTTGAGAAAGATAAAGAATAAACCCTTATTGCTTTGCCTTCTCCTGCCTTCCTTATTCTCTAATTCACTTTCTTTATGTGTGTTTCTAATATGAATGAATTAGGTTAAAGCTCAAACAGGTGTGCTTATATAGAGAGGTGGCAGGAGGGGCTTAATAGAATAAGTGGGCCTGTATGTTAATGGCCTGTAAACATTAACCGTAATCCACTTAAACTAGGACTCCTATTAAAAAACCCGAAACAATATATTCAACCATTATTTAATTAAGGCGACTAATATCAGTAATTAGGTCCACATAATAGAGAATTAAATAATAATTCTACAATTATATCATTTTATAAGCATTCATGCTTTTCACAAATCAAAATCACCTTTTACTTGTGATAAGTAATCAAGATAAAGCGTACGACACCGTACATTGGATTATTTCTGACCAAATCTAGCAACTTTCGCGTCTAACTTAGCTATCACGATAAATTCAGTAGGTCTTATTGTGTCTTTTAAATTATGCATCATATCCACTAAGGCCAATTAAATAAAATATTTGTAGAGTGGACATACCATTATAAGAAGCGCAAGTGCTCAAGAGTACGTATTAAGGTCTTTATGACCAAGTAATGTGAAAGGCCAAAGGCGTAGGTGGAAAAGTCAAGAGACTAGCTTGTACTCGATTTATTCATTTCCTGAAGATAATAGAACACACACTTCCTCTTCCTTTCTTCAACATGGTATCAGGCAGGTACTTTTTCCCAAAAATAAACCCATTATCCTCTAAACAAAACTACCACTAAAACAATCCTCCGCCTTCATGCCTGGCGACGAACAAACCCACGAGCCAATCAAGCTCGATTTTTCGAACCCATACTACCTTGGCTCTCATGATATTCCCGGAGCCAAGATTTCTAACGTTATTTTACGCCGTGATAATTACGATGATTGGAAAAATCCGATGAAGATGTCGTTAAAAGCACGACGCAAATACGGATTTGTTGATGGCTCAATTACAAAGCCCACCGATAAATTTTATCTCGAAAATTGGGAAGTTGTCCATTGTACCATAATACAATGGATTCGCAATTCCATTGATCAATCGCTGCTGGAAACGGTTTCCTATGTTGAGGATGCTTCCGTGCTTTGGTCCGAACTGGAAGGTCAGTTTTCGGTGGTTGACGGGTCCAAAATTCACGGTTTGAAGACTCAATTGCACGACTGCCGCCAACTCAAAGGTATGGATGTTACCACCTATTTCGGTAAACTTAAGTCGCTTTGGGACTCTCTTATAGTCCATGAGCCGCCATTTGCCTGTAAGTGCGAGTGTGGTATTGCTGGTGCTGCTATTAAACGAATGGATAACGAGCGTCTTCATCAATTTTTTATGGGTCTTGATTTATCCCTTTATGCTAATACTCGTTCACAGCAGTTCCAATTGGATCCGTTACCTTCCCTTAGTCGGGCATATCAAATTGTTCTTCAGGAAGAACGCCTCCGTGCCCCTGTTGACTCGTCGCTAGATGTTTCTGTTGTGGCTGCCTTTGCCACTCCTGGTCACGCTCGTCCTCATGTCGAGTGGCGAGCTTTGCGTGGTAAGGAGCGTGGTGAGCGGCGACAATTTTTTTGCAGCTACTGTGATACTCGTGGGCACGAAGTCGCTAATTGCTATATTAAAAATCAAAAGTTTCCTGATTGGTGAGGTGATAAGCCTCGGACTCTGGCTGAACTCCGCCGTGTACGGTCTGGTTTGTCGCGCGGGTCTGGGCAGCCTGCTGCTAGCTCGGGTTCTGCTCCCAGGCGTGCTCCTGCTGCCACTACCACTGCTCCGGTTCAGGCTCATCTTGTGACCGCTGGTGTCTCCACCAATTTCGTTGCCGCTGATCGATTGAGCGGTATGTCTTCTTGGATTTTAGATACTGGTGCTTCCAATCACGTCACCGGAAATCTGTCGTGTTTGGAAGCCCATCGTGTTATTCCTTCTCGTCCTATTGGGCTGCCCAATGGTCACCAGGTTCTTTCCACAATAATGGGTTCGGTTTTTATTAGTGACAAGCTTATCTTGGATAATGTTTTGTATGTTCCGAGTTTGTCTTGTAATCTTATTTCTGTCTCACAACTTGCCTCCACTTATGACTATATTTTTCAATTTGCTAAAAGTTCCTGTTTTATTCAGGACCGTACCTTGAGGACGACGATTGGAGTAGGTGAGCTGCGGGATGGACTCTATTGGATTTGTGCGGGTGCACGGAAAACGGTGGTGCATTCTATGAGTAATACGGATTCCCTTGCTCTCTGGCATCGACGTCTTGGTCATCCGTCTCATAAAGCTGTCAGCGCTATCCCTTTTATGAGTGGTTTTAATTTTAATAAAGAAACCGTATGTGAAACATGCCATTTGGCAAAACAGCATCGTAGTAGCTTTGTTTTGAATAATAAGCGTGCTTTGGACAAATTTGAATTAATCCACTGTGATCTTTGGGGTCCTTATCGCATTGCTTCCTCTTGTGGTGCCAAATATTTTTTAACAATTGTCGATGATTATTCCTGTGCCACTTGGGTTTATTTGCTACTTGATAAGACGGATGTAACTGACATGTTTATGAATTTTATCTCTATGGTTGCCACTCAATTTTCTAAAACTGTCAAATGTGTCCAAAGTGATAATGGGACTGAATTCAATTGTATGGCTGGATATTTTTTCCAAAAAGGGATACATTTTCAGACATCTTGTGTTGGCACGCCTCAACAAAATGGTCGTGTCGAACGTAAGCACCGTCATATCTTGAATGTTGCGAGGGCTCTTCTCTTTCAAGCTCATTTGCCTAAAACTTTTTGGGGTGAGTGTGTGCTTACTGCCGTCTACTTAATTAATCGTACTCCCTCTGCTTTGCTTGATAATTTGACTCCCTATGAGTGCCTTTTTGGCGTTACCCCGTCTTACACCAATTTGAGAGTTTTTGGGTGCCTTTGTTTTGCCCATAATCAAAATACCCATGGTGATAAGTTTGAAAAACGCGGTCGAAAATGCGTTTTCGTTGGTTACCCACACAACAAGAAAGGTTGGAAGTTGTATGACCTTGAGATGGAAATTTTTTTCGTGTCCCGTGATGTTGTGTTCCATGAGAATTTCTTTCCTTTCGCCTCTTCTATCTCTTCGTTACCCCCTACGGATCCCAGTCCCCAATTTGATGCTCCATTTAATGGGTCCGTTGATGAGAGTGGGACCGCCACTCAGAGGGGGTCCACTAATACCACACTGGTTGGGGCTTCTTCTGGTGGTTCTTGTATGGATGGAGTGGGTACTGAGAATGACAATAATGTACACATTGATGCTGAGCTTGGCCGTGGTCATCGACAAAAATTTCCTAACTCACGACTGCGTGGTTATGTTCTCGGCACCGCACAAAATCCATCCTCGCGCTCACCGAGTCCGCCTTCGTCACCCTCAGGTACTCCTTATTCTTTAGCAAATTATGTTGATTGTGCTTCTTTTTCGGAGAAACATCGTCATTTCCTTGCAGCTATTAGTTCACATGATGCACCACCCACTTTTAAAGAGGCTATTCGTGATGAAAAGTGGTGTGCGGCAATGAAGGATGAGATCGACGCTCTTGAACACAATGAAACATGGGAGCTTACCGATCTTCCTTCTCATAAAAAGGCTCTAGGGTGTCGTTGGGTGTATAAAATTAAGTACAATTCCGATGGGGAGACTTTTGCTCCGGTAGTCAAAATGGTCACAATTCGAGCCTTCTTATCTGTTGCTGCTGTCAAAGGTTGGGATTTGCATCAAATGGATGTACACAATGCCTTTTTACATGGTGATTTGAACGAAGAGGTGTATATGAAACTTCTACCTGGTTTTAGTCGTGGCAAGGAGGGCAAGGTTTGTCGTTTGAAGAAATCTTTGTATGGCTTACGTCAAGCTCCTCGTTGTTGGTTTGCCAGGCTTGCTGCTTCGCTCCGTGATTACGGTTTCACTCAGTCTTATTCTGATTACTCACTATTCTCTTACTCGCATAATGAGGTTCGTCTATATATCCTTATTTATGTTGATGACCTCGTTATTGCGGGCAATGATGCTTCCGCTGTCTCTGTTTTCAAAACATATTTGGGAAATTGCTTTCATATGAAAGATTTGGGGACACTTAAGTACTTTCTCGGTATTGAAGTGGCTCGTAGTGCCGAGGGAATTTATCTTAGTCAGCGTAAATATGCACTTGATATTATCTCTGAGGCTGGCTTACTTGGAGCTAAACCCGCCGTGACCCCACTTGAACAAAATCATCAACTTGGGCTCGCGGGAGGGGCGGTTCTTGACGACATTGAGGCCTATCGACGTCTTGTTGGTCGTCTTGTCTATCTTGCAGTTACACGTCCCGATCTTTCTTATGCGGTGCATATTCTTTCCCGTTTTCTTCATCAACCACGACAAGAACATTTAGCAGCTGCCTTGCGCGTGGTTCGTTGTTTGAAAGGGAGTCCGGGTCAGGGAATACTTTTCGATCTGACAGTGATTTTGTCGTCTCTGGTTGGTGTGATTCTGACTGGGCCGGTTGCCCTCTGACCCGTCGGTCGACTACTGGATGGTTTGTTTTCCTTGGTGGGTCACCAATTTCTTGGAAGACAAAGAAGCAAATCACTGTTTCCCTTTCCTCTGCCGAGGCCGAATACAGGTCAATGACCGCCGTGTTGTGCGAGTTGAAATGGTTACGGGGCCTTTTGTTTAGTTTGGATGTTTCCGTGCCCTTGCCTATGAAACTCTTCTGTGATAGTCAGTCCGCTATACACCTTGCTCACAATCCGGTTTTTCACGAACGTACTAAACACATTGAGATTGATTGCCATTTTGTTCGGGATGCGATAATCGAGGGATTAATTACTACGACACATGTTTCTACCGATGAGCAACTTGCCGATATTTTTACTAAAGCCTTAGGCGTGAAACAATTTTTTTATATTCTCCGCAAGCTGGGCATTCTTGATCTACATGCTTCAGCTTGAGGGGCGGTATTACGGTCTTTATGACCAAGTAATGTGAAAGGCCAAAGGCCTAGGTGGAAAAGTCAAGAGACTAGCTTGTACTCTATTTATTCATTTCCTGAAGATAATAGAACACACACTTCCTCTTCCTTTCTTCAACAGTACGTCCTATTATTGTCCACATTCAAGGTGCAGGATTTGACCCAAGCAAGACTTATTGCTACATTTTTTTTCCGGATATACTCCCTCCATCCCGGTCATTTGTTTACCTTTGCTTTTGACACAATTATCAAGAAAATGGTAGGAGACCATTTATGGTGGTACTTGCTGGATAACATGTGGACAATAGTCCCATTGGGTGATCAAATTAGTCATAGATTAACATTCTAATATAGAAAGGTAAACAAATGAATAAGACACCATAAATTGGAAATGGTAAACAAATGACCGGGACGGAGAGAGTATTATATTTTTGTTCGGCAGAAGTAAAAACATTACACACCAAGACCCCAAGGGTTTACAAGCAATTCTATGGGCTTTATTATTTCAACTATGAGGACTAAGCAAAAAAAATGAGATTATGGCTCATCTCTCAATTACAATTTCCATTCCAAATCTCCATTATATCGATTTTAGATCACATGTTGTACATGTCGTTGGGATTTTGAGATCATCCTTCTCCCTTGCTATTGTTTTAACGGAAAATTCACATGGTACCCTCGAGGTTTGCCATTTTGCACGAAATACCCAAAATTTTGATCTAGAAAACTTTAAGAGGTCATAACTCGTGTTTACGAGATCAGAAAGTGACGCTGTTTTTTTTCAAATCGATCGTCTTTCCAAGTACTACGAATTGAAAAAAAAAATTGTCGAGTTCGGAATTCGTAACCAAGAGATATGCTCGCTCAAAGTTTGTTCGGTCAAAAAAACTTTGACATGCAATAACTTCTAGCTACGGGATCCAAATACAATAATTTTTTTTCAAATCGTAGTTCTCGGAAGGATGATCGATTTGAAAAAAAAATCGTCACTTTATGATCTTGTAAACACGAGTTATGACCTCTTAAAGTTTTCTAAATCAAAATTTTGGGTATTTCGTGCAAAATGGCAAACATCGGGGGTACCATGTGAATTTTTCGTTGTTTTAATGGTGTTTTCAAGTCTGTGGGTCTGATGCTTTGTCGATCGGTTTTCTGTCCATGGGTTCGCCGATCGATCTTGTCAGTTTTGCATGCATACGAGGGTGTTCCCCTTCCCCTTGCCCCTTGCCCCACCTTCTCCTGGTAAGTTTCCCGATGAAAACTAAGTCGGTTTTCCTAAATCGCCTTTTATGTTTGGTGGTTACGGGTCCGGTATGGTGTTCTCCTCCCCCTCACCCCTTCCCCCACCTACCGTATTCGTGACTAACATGCATGGATGGCTTTCTTTCAAATTTCATTGTGATCTTCCTTGTATGTTCTAGTGATTTTTGATTGTCTTACCTTGTTAGGGTCGGTCTACTATGCATAGTTCTTGTTTTCCGTGTTTGTGTTGTTTGTTTGGTGGGAAGGATGCTCGGTCATGTCCACTTTTGATTTGTTTTTGTGAGCTGTAAATCGCTAATGGGTTTTGCTCTTCTGTTGTGGTTGAGATATGAACGAGATGGTAGCTGGGATCATGTGGTGGTGACGGTTGGGTAGGCTGTGGTGGTCTTCACTTAATTTTATGCTGCTAGGTCTTCCTCTGTTTTTACTTTACTAGGTCGTCTTTAGTTTAAATAAAGGCCTGTGGGAGGCGGTTATGGTGAATGTGCGCCTGGTTCGGGATGGACCTACCATAATTTTGCCCTCTTCACACGAGGCGAAGAGATTAGGTGTTGAAGCTTACTATCTATGGAATAATGACCTCTCAAAGATGTCGTCGGAAGTGACTATGAGTCTGGTTTGTGTTGGTTTCATCTCATATCCTCCTTCGAGGTTCAGGGCCTAGGGCCCGGAGATTTGGTGAGGGGAGCTCTGTTTCCCATCTTATCAGTTTACTTGATTGCCTGGGTCGCGGGTGTTTAGACTGTTGGGATCGATCACCATGGTGTAGGCAAATCTTCTCCATTGAAGGCAAGCTTGTTCGGCTTGCTCTACCCCTTTCCTTTCTACGCTCTTGTGGAGTGCACCTGGTTCATCTCGTTGGCCTATGAGAATTGTTAGTATTGCTGATGATTTGGACGAAGTTGCTCGTGGACAGTCTACCTTGCTTCACCAACATGCGTTTGTCACCAGTCGTATCTTTAGTCATAAGGCGATACTATATTTGTTAGGTTTATCGTTTGCCTTAATTGTATAAATTTGGATGTAACTATGGCTCTAAAAGCCAAAACTATTTGTAGTTACATCTTTTTTACCGCTGTAAAAAAAAAATACTTCTATGCACTTGCAAAAGAAGCCGAAGACAATCAGATAGGATGTGAAGATGAAAGAATTCCCTAGAAATAGCCCGTTTGATGGTGAGCGCTTCAGCATGAACTGGGAATCCACCTAAAGTGAGTTCTTCCCTCGAAGATAATCTCCCTGCCAGGA